>UESW01002319.1:218248-244058 GCA_900491605.1 Calamus simplicifolius
TAATGTAAGGTTGCACGGAGCTCCTTTTTTATGAGAAAAATATAATACTAAAATCTCAGGCCTTTTGCCTTGTTGCATAGGCTCCCCATTGTTGCTAAAACATGTGAGATGGGTTAGGAATGAGCACTTTTCTTTGTTCCATATCTCTTATCGTCAATGGTTTTTCTGAGAAGAACTCTTATTGTTGATGGTGGAATTCAATATATGGGATTTCATGCCTCATAAAATTAACCTGTTTTCATTTAGAAAAATCTGGTTAAGTGGTGAAATTGAAGTTCCAATATTTTGATTTTGCCCTTGGTTGTATGCTAATTGAGATTTAAGTATCTTAAGCAGTTTTGATTTTATTCCTCTAAAAGATGTATTCTTGGTTCAAAGAAGAAAGTTTGTGAGATTATGTACATGAAATGTTTGCAGCTGTCTAGTCCAAAGTACATTAAAACAATATCTAGCATGGATGGTGTGGCCACACTATATGTTGTGAGGACATATTCACGATATTGTTGCATTGGCTATTAGTGCTGGAGGACACTGAGCTTTCATGTCAAATTTGTGGACTTGTCTCAACTCTGCTTATTACATGCCAGCAAGGCAGTTTGATCCAATTCCAAATATTTTCCAGTGCATTGTCATCTGTACTTCTTATACAAAGAGAATTAAGATGGAAAATTTAAGTAGAACACTAGTAAGCTAAGCTGTAACAGAAATCTTTGGATAGCTTTTCTCATGTTTAATGTCTGATCTCATTTACTTGGCAATGTGGCACTCAGACATTATTTAAGTTGGAGCGCCAATGCTTGACTCATGATAGACATACGTCTGCCTTTAGCAGTTAAGGCCATGCTAATTGTAGTTACATGTGAACATGTGCAGAAGAACTTAGCTAGTTCCTTGATCCCAGGATGGACTCCCAAAAACCAGAGTCTGAAAACCAACATGCATCTGCGCAGTCAATCCAGCAATGGGCCTCATGCCGAAAGAAGAAGTCAGAGGATGCTACTTTTTTGTAAGATCATATGATGAGTTTGTTCATGCTTCCATGGATGAGCATAAGACTTGCTTTCAGAAGACCATTCGTAAGGTAAGCAGCAATGAAAACTTAAAACTTTTACATTCTCATGTGATGCAGGACTATTAATTTGTTTATTTATTTTGAGAAAGGACAAGTAGGAATGTTATTTCTGCATTTATTCTTCTTCTTCTCTTTTGATTTAATATTTATGCATTTATTTAAAATTTCATTTGGTGCTTTGTTGTAGATGTTTGGAATGTCCAAGGTTGTTGCAGAAAGGACTGCACAAGCTAATAAAGTTGAAAGTTCTTTGCCCCTTCAGACAAATGTGTCCCAGTGAGAATCTGAAAGTTCGTTATGTTCTTTGTATCCAACTTCTTGGGCAATAAGATTCTGCGTTTTTAAGCACTAGTGGATGCTAGCTGCTTGCATTGAAATTTTCTTGAATATGACCAGATGGCACTTTGTTTTGTTAGTTCCTTTTACTTTTTACCAATTTCCAGTTTAGATATTATTCCTTCGTGACTAATGGAGGAGATGGAATTTTTGGTATGTTTCATCAAGTGGGGCTGGCTACATGAAGCTGGTCTCAAAACGCCTTTCTCATCGTATATTAGTAAAAGTAGATAAGAATACGGTATTTGTTTGTTTACAATGACATTGTTGTCTTGGCCCATCTTTGGATCTCACGTTACCGCAGCAATCGTTTTATGATAGCCTTGGCATACGAGGTGGATGGCTGGAACTTCTTGAGAGAGTTTGAATGCCAGTTTTTGTATTGCTTGGCATGCTTTTCTCTTAAATTTTACTGGTTGCATACTGGGTGTTGAACAACAATGAAGCATCACTCACAATATGGGTTGGTTGAGTGGATAAGATTACTGCTCATATCTTAGACCTGAAGATCCTGGATATGCTATCATGTCCTGGATTTAATATATTATTGTGCGTTTAATAAGGTCATTGCATGATTTCAATTCTCCTCATCTGGTACTTCAAATTGATAGTTTTGTACCTTTGGTTATTTTGAACAGAGAAAGTCAGGTGCTGTGTCTAAAATCTTATGTTTAAGCATGTTCATAAATCATAATTTCGTAAGCAACAGGGAGCTGTGGATTTTTTGGATTATCGTTTTGACCTTAAATTCTGCGGTCAATGAGAGATCCAATATATCCAAAGTAATCAATAAAATAATCTTAAAACAAATCCCAATACATATGGCAGACTTATGATTCCTTGACTCACGAGTACTTGTTTCTTAGCTTCAACCAAGCCAAGGTAATGTTTCCATAAAATTCATCCAAAGATGAAGGTCATGATGGTCTATTAAATTGAAAGCATACTATTTGTAAAAAACAAAAAAGATCAACAGATATAAAATATAATGCGTTATGTTCTCGTTTAAAATTACTTGCCTGAGCTTGGATGTTAGTTTCCATTGTTTGTAAACAGGGGTCATCCTAGAGACTGCCAGCTATACATTCCGTCTTAACATAGTTTTTATCAAATATTTCTTGTACCGCAGAGTCAGCATATGCTTTGATCTCAAAACCCAGCATCCAGCTGCAGATGGAAGAGAAGGTTACTTAACTCAAACATGGGGTGGAACTTTAAAACATTTTTCATTTATTCTTTCTAGTTTTAAGAATAACTTGTAATTTAACGTGTTTAATAGTTCATCTAGAACTTGCAGTGGTGCACCACATTTGGAATCTATTTGAGCCACCTCAGCAGTGCCTCTAAACTGATTATTCTTTTCTTAATGTCTGTATATTATTGCCATTAACAAGCATAAAATTGTTCCTCACGAGTAATCAAAGGCTTTTTTATTTTATTTTTTGATGGAAAGAATCGACAAAACTCTCTATCAGGCTCTGATACCATTATCATAGCTTGCACCAAAATTTTTGCTGCGAGGGACTTTGAATGGATTTTTTACACCTTTGTTTCTTTGTTGCTCAGAGATTGGGGTAAAAGAACTAGAATGGTTATTTTTATTCTCTGGTGCATTACTTCATGTTGCAACTTTTTGATGGGAGGACTATGAGTTGAATGATTAGACGTGGCATCGAGTGCTGCATGAAGTTGAAAACTCACAAAAAAAAAATTTGCTACCATACTTCAAAACCTTTTTCTTTATTTTTTTATAAAATTTTTTTTATTTAATTATTTTAATACGTTAAATTAAGTTAAGAAATGACTATTGAACCTGTGTGCACGACCGATGCATATACATAAAATAAAGTTAATAAAAGTTGCTATAAAACATTGTTAGGAAAAATATAAGGGATGAAAGAGATGATCGTTTATGGATCAATTCAAAACGATTCCATCAATGAAGTAGGGTTACTTTTAGAGAGAAAGAAATAAAACTCTATTCTAAATTTAACATGTTCAAGCATTTCTTATCTTCCTCTCTGTGGCTTTGATGCATAAAATAGAATAGTTTAGGGGAGATTGAAAAAGTGTAAAAAAGATAGTTAGCCAAAAAGAATTTTCAAAAGAGGATGGCATGCGAAGCCATTGAAAATTTATTAGAAATAAAAAAACCATTGATTCTGGTCCCTGCCCAACGCGGGAATTTCTATTTGCACTACCTAAATTACTCAGTACACCCCCCTCATTTAAAAAAATTCCTAAACTACCCTCCTTTTTTTCTCTCCACACCCCGTCCCCCTATAAACTCTCTGGTACCACCCCTTCTCCCTCCCCGGCACCGCCTCCTCCCTTTCGTCTCCTTTCTCTTCCCCAGAATCCTCCCCCCACTCCTCGGCACATGCTCTCTTCTGACGCCCCTCCCCAGCTTTTTGGCACTGGCCCCAGTGCCTTCCTTCCTTCCGGCACCGTTCGACCAAATAGGACCGAACGGAGGGCCTCCGTTCGGTCATGTTTGGCCGAACGGAGGGCCTTTGTTCGGCCATGGCCCTCCGTTTGGCCAAACAACGAAGGCCCTCCGTTCGGCCAAACAAGATCGAGCGAAGGCCCTCCGTTTGGTCCTGTTTGGCCAAACGGTGCTGGAAGGAAGGGGAGCGCTGGAGGCCGAAGAGGATCGGTGCTGGGGAGCCGAAGGGACGCTGGAAGAGAGCCGGTGCTGGGGAGCCAAGGGGCGCCGGGAGAGCATGTGTCAGAGAGTGAAGGAAGGGTGCTAGGAAAAGGAGAGGAGACGGGAGGGAGGGAGGCAGTGCCAAAAATGGGGAAGGGGGCGGTGCCAGAGAGAAGACGGAGAGGAGACGGGGATCGAGGGGGCATTGATGGGGAGGGGAGGAGATGGGAGCAGCATTGGAAGGGGGGAGGAGACGGGAGCGGCGTCAAAAGGGAGTCTAAAAACCAATGATTTAAGTTATTGGATATGAGCTTTTCTAATTGCCTGCAAATGCAACATCCCCCCCCCCCCCCCACACACACACACACAAAGGTGATATAGAGACTTCTAACCAATGCATCAAGTGGTTAAAAATTAGACACTTTAAATAATATGAAACAATACTTTTTTTTTTTGACCACTTGATGCATAGTCTTGAGGTCTTCAAATTACATAATTTTTGATGTGCAAGTAGCTTAGAGCTAGTGAATGACATCCAACGGCTAGGATCATTGGTGTTGGGCTCCCATCATATAATCATGATCTAACTAAATTTTGTCTGTTTGTAGAGAGAGAGGGGCTCGGATGCTTCCAGGAGCATTTGGCTCTAGATGCTCCATCGTCAAAAACAATGAAGGCTTTTCAAAATAAGAATTAGCATTATTTTATTTTAGAATCCCTTGCCTATGCATTAAACTGTCAAAAAAATGAATGACAAAAGTATAACTAGTGAGCAAAAACGTAGTGTAAGTGATATAATTTACAATTCTAAACTTTGATATTGATCTAAATATTTCAAAGCATATGCAGATGAAATTTCAATTAATTTGGATGCATGAATAAAAAATCTTAAAAACACATTATTTGTTTGCATTTGATGTATTGTTTGAAGACCTCAATAATGCATGATTTTTAGTTGCCAGCCAATTTAAATATCATAGATCATGACCAAGGATACTGATTTTCATTTGAGGGGTATTTCATTGTTTTTGACAATGAAGCATTTGCAGCCAAATACTCTTACAGCCAAATACTCTTAGAAGCATCTTGGCCTAATTTTTTATAGATTATTTTGATTATCAATTGACGTGTGCTTGGAAACATGCAATTTGGAAATGCATGTAATTGGGGTCACATGTGGCTGTTGTTGCTGTAGTTGAAACTACATTTTCAATATCTGGTTTAGTAGGTTTGCAACTGCAGTGAAATAAAATCTGATTTTTGTTTACCTTTAGATGAGAACTGTAGCTGTATTTGGTTATACTATTAAAACAACATTAATTATGTCACCACCAACCATTGTCCTTGTTGGGATGTATCCATTATAATGATAGCCCTAAAGCCCTTTTCCTGTTGTAGTATCTTGTCTTATATCAAATTTGGCCATGAGACAAAATACTGTAAAAGAAACCCCCTTGCAATCTAGGGTCATATTCTGTACAATAAGAAACTTGTACAGGGATGCCCCAGTAAGAATACAAACTATGCCTAATTCAACTCTGTTCTCTCTTAACTAACTCATGTTTGTACACATGTTGGTAAATTAATATATTCTTTTTTATCAGTTTTGGCTTTTGGCATGGCAACCCACCTTTGGTTGATCTTAAAGGTTGACAATGTGTGATTAATGTACCCCATGTGAATCAGTCACAGTCCAATTGTTACTAACATTGGGTATTTAAATATGATCCTAACTTCTGAATTTTAATGCCAACCGTGTTGGAATTAAATCCGAACCTTTGGTAAAGACCATCACCATAAAACCCAAGAATCATTCATGTTAAATCATAAAGAATCCATAAACATAAATAGAAGCGTATCTGAATCCATATTGTTTGATTGCTCTCTAGAGTCCTGCAGTTAGCCTTCCAGATCAACACGTACTCCCAGAGAGCCCTTTAGAATTTTCTCTAGGCTATTCTTTTTGATGATGAAATTCAGAGAAGAAGGTCATGCGTGCGATCCAGGGACCATAACCGTTATATATAGATAATTTAATCATTATCTTTTGGTATTTCTATTTTAGCCCATCATAAAAATAGAAATAATCCCTTAGGTCTCTACACATTAAAGGGCCATACCTAATTAGATGCATTAAAGCCCAAATCACTGAAACCTTAGCTGATCACTTTTAATTGGGCTTAACTTTATTTGACAGTCCGCAATACATAATTATTTCACATATAAGCCCAATATTGGATTAAAAATCCAACAATCTTCCACTGGGCTATATGTGTAACCTTATAATTATGTTGCAAAAATAACCAAATGAGCTCAATTTTACTGTCATTACTGAAATATATCTATAACCAATCCTGTCCATCAACCTTACCAACATAGGATCAAAGCGGCCTTTGTTATATCTATCATAACTCGACCCATCAATGGTCACGTATGTTGATACAACTGAATGACATGGATCATGATGTGGATGTATAGCATGAAAATTACATGTAATGTGATCTTAACATGCCTATTTCCAACTGATCCTTCTTAAACTTGAGTGAGATCAAAACTTAACATAATTGTACAGAGTGTAATGAACTGAATGAAATACTTTATTTCTGATCAGAAAATATCCAAACACATAAGTGTATACAAACCAAACATAAAGCATAAAATAGAAGCAATACAAACTCCCACTGAATCTAAGCATCGTCATGCTCTATAACGCCCATGTGAGCAGTATACTCATGAAAGACCTTGGGCGGCACACCCTTTGTAAGGGGATCTGTAACCATGGAGTTTGTTCCTATATGCTCTATAAAAATCTGACCACTATGTACTCTTTCCTTTACAACCAGGAACTTGATGTCAATATGCTTTGACTTGATCGAGCTCCTATTATTGTTGGAATACAATACGGCTCACTTGTTATCACAAAATAACTTTAGCGGTCTTTCAATTCCTTTCAATATGCGCAGCCCAGTGACAAAATTTTTTAGCCATATCCCATGATTGGATGCCTCATAACATGCTATAAATTCTGCTGCCATGGTAGAAGAAGCTATGAATGTCTGTTTTGCACTTCTTTAAGAAATAGCCCCACCACCTAACTGATATACATAGCTCGAAGTGGATATTTTACTATCTTGGCATCCCACAAAGTCAGAGTTAGAATACCCAATGATCTCAAAATGATCTGATCTCCTATATGTGAGCATGTAATTTTTTATTCTTTTCAGATATCTCATAACCCTTTTTGCTGCTTTCCAATGATCCATACCTGGGTTGCTTAAATATCTGCCTAACACTCCAACAATGTACGCAATATCCGGACGCATACAAACTTGAGCATACATTAGACTTCCTACAACCGAAGCATAAGGAATCTTCTGCATATCTTCAACTTCAAGGTTTCCTTTTGGGCACTGATTAATATTGAATTTATCTCCTTTAGCGACAGGGGTATCACCTGGTTTGCAATTTTGCATGCCAAATCTTTTAAGTACTTTATCGATATAGCTCCTTTGTGATAGTCCAATGATACCCTGAGAACGATCTTGATGTATCTAGATTCCCAATACAAGGGAGACATCACCAAGATCTTTCATTTGAAAATTGCTTGATAGAAATCTCTTGGTTTCATGCAACATGCCTATATCATTTGTGGCAAGCAAAATGTCATCCACATACAAAACCAGAAAAATGTATTTACTCCCACTGAACTTGTGATACACACAATCATCAACTGCATTCACTTCAAAATTAAATGAGAGAATTACTTGATGAAATTTATGGTACCATTGACGAGAAGCTTGCTTTAACCCATAAATGAATTTTATCAATTTGTAAACCATTTTCTTTGGGTCTCCTGACACAAAGTTTTCTGGTTGCACCATATAAATTGTCTCATCAATGTCTCCATTGAGAAATACCATCTTGACATCCATTTGATGGAGTTCCATATCATACTGTGTAACAAGAGCCATGATTATCCTAAAAGAGTCCTTCAATGAAACTAGAGAGAAGGTCTCTTTAAAGTCAATCCCTTCTTTTTGAGTATAGCCTTTAGCCACAAGACGAGCTTTATATCTTTCTACATTACCCTTTGAATCCCGTTTGGTCTTAAAAATCCATTTGCAACCAATGAGTTTCACATCTTCTGGTAATGGGACAAGTTTTCAAACTTTATTATCTTGCATAGATTTATACTCTTCTTTATTGCTTCAATCCACTTTTCTGAATTGGAACCTTGTATGGCTTGAAGGAAGTTGACAGGATCATCTTCCATCACGCCATTATTTTCCTCATGTTCCTGAAGAAATACTATATAATCATCCGGAATAGCATTTTCCTTTCTCTAGTGGATCGCCGCAAAGGCACTTGTTCTTGAGATTGTTGAGTTTGTACCTCTGAGGGTTAAACAACAATTTCTTGTTGTTCTTGAATTGCAACTTGATCATTATCAAAAGCAATTATAGGAATAGGAACTAGTGCTCTTCAACAAGAGTAGTAGGTTCCAATTCCTCCTCAAAGACAAAGTCTCTAACTTTATTTCTTCCCCCAAACTCAATATCCTCAAAGAACATTGCAGTTTCCATCTCAAAAATTATCCTTGATTTGGGATCATAAAACTTGTAACCCTTGTATCGCTCAGAATACCCAACAAAATAGCTACTCACTGTCCTGGAGTCCAATTTTTTTCATGTAGCCTATAAGGCCTTGCCTCAGTTGGACATCCCCAAACATGAAAATGAGTTAAACTAGGCTTTCGTCATATCCAAAGCTCATAAGGTATTTTGACAACTGCTTTAGTTGGTACTCTATTCAGAATGTAGGCTGCTATCTTTAGTGCCTCTCCCCAGAGTGACTCTGGTAAGGTAGAATGATAAATCATACTCCTTACCATATCCTTAAGAGTCCTATTTCGTCTTTTAGCTACACCATTCATGCTGGGTGATCCTGGCATGGTATAGGAATAGGAATAGGAACTAGCTGCTCTTCAACAAGAGTAGTAGGTTCCAATTCCTCCTCAAAGATAAAGTCTCTAACTTTATTTCTTCCCTCAAACTCAATATCCTCAAAGAACATTGCAGTTCTCATCTCAAAAATTATCCTTGATTTGGGATCATAAAACTTGTAACCCTTGTATCGCTCAGAATACCCAACAATATAGCTATTCACTGTCCGGGAGTCCAATTTTTTTTCATGTAGCCTATAAGGCCTTGCCTCAGTTGGACATCCCCAAACATGAAAATGCGTTAAACTAGGCTTTCGTCCTATCCAAAGCTCATAAGGTGTTTTGACAACTGCTTTAGTTGGTACTCTATTCAGAATGTAGGCTGCTATCTTTAGTACCTCTCCCCAGAGTGACTCTGGTAAGGTAGAATGACAAATCATACTCCTTACCATATCCTTAAGAGTCCTATTTCGTCTTTTAGCTACACCATTCATGCTGGGTAATCCTGGCATGGTATACTATGGAACGATTCCATACTCTTCTAGGTATCTGGAAAATGGTCCTAGACGTTGTTCACCTGATCCATCATATCTACCGTAATATTCACCACCACTGTCAGATCTGACTCCTTTAATCCTTTTGCTGAGTTGAAGCTCAACTTCAGCTTTAAATGATTTGAACACGTCCAAAACTTGGGACTTTTCATGAATAAGAAATAGGTATGCATATCTTGAATAATCATCTATGAATGCTACAAAATACTGTTGACCATTCCAATAAGTTGTAGGAAATGGTCCACAACTGTTTGTATGTATCAACTCTAAGACTTTCATAATTCTATATGCACCCAATTTCTTTGTTTTGGTCTGTTTCCCCTTAATGCAATCAACACAGACACTAAAGTCTGTAAAATCAAGAGAATCCAAAATTTCATCTGACATAAGTCGTTCAACTCTATTTCTAGAGATGTGATCTAATCGCTTATGCCATAATGTTCCTGAATTTTCATTGCAAATTTTACGCTTAGTACCTCTTAATTGCATATTCAGGGTTTCATTATAAGAAGCAACAATATCAAGCAAATATAGATTGTCATACACCATAAGAGAACCAGTTCCAATAATATTTGAATTTAACGAAAGACTAAACTAACTATTTTCAAATGAACAACAATATCCTAATTTGTCCAAAGCTGAAATAGAAACCAAATTTCGTCTAAATGACGGTACTACAAAAGTATCTTTCAAATCCAAATAATAACCAGAACTTAATAACAATCTAAAATGCCCAATTGCCTCCATATCTACCAACTTGCCATCTTCCGTATAAATACGTCTTTCAGCATTAGTTGGCCTTCGGTAGCTTAGGCAACCCTCCATTGAAACACTGATGTTAGTAGTAGCACCAGAATCTAACCACCAAGTGTTTCTAGGTACTAAAGCTATATTCACTTCAGAATAGACCATATTAAGAAATGTACCTTTTCATGCCATGCATGATACTTGGAACATTCCTTCTTAATATGTCCAGGCTTATTGCAGAAGAAACAACTATCCTTATCCTGATTTTGTTTCTTCTTTGTTGGACCCTTAGCAGCCTTATTTTTTATTTTCTTGCCTTTATCCTTGCCCTTGAAGTTATTACCATTAAGGACCGGCATTGAATTGAGGTTAGCAGAAATATTAGCAACATTAGCTATAAAATAAAAGCAATACATAAATAACATGCTCATGTAAAATTAACACCAAATATCAATAAATTCAAATTAATGGTAAATTCTATCTCAAGATACCTAGTGCAACATTAATATCAAGTCTTTGGACAGTAATATTAACTGCTAATGGTACTCTTGTTGTAATGATCAAACACTAACAATAATGCATGTTAAATAAAAATTTATCTTTGGATCGACTTATTACTCACATGTAAATCCTTATAATCGTTACATATTTACCATCACACATATGTGTAGTTTGGCCAGGCATTAACCTTCCTTTGGACCGATTAATACCCGCATGAAATATACACATACACAACATCCAACATCCTTCATGAACATCTATACAAGAGAGGTCACTTTGGTGATATCTTGTTTCAATTAGTTCAATTTCGAACTATGGATAAATTTATTAGGCATAAAAATACCATTAATTTAAATTTGATTGAACCTCTTTAAAAAATAACGATATGTTATTTTGTGGTTCCAACTCAATCTTTATAACAGAAAAATAATTTCTCCTGATGAATAAAGCTTTACTTTATGGAACTAATTAAACGATACTCAAGGAGGTTGCTCATGCTTAAAATTAAAAATAATAATTTTTAATGAAAGCCCAAAAATATTGCCAAAGGCATGACCGGTCCAAAATTTATGTATTAATTATTCATAAATGTTATCTCCTTCCATGCATTAAATGCCATGCATTAATAAGATTCTATGCATTAAATGCTCTCTTTTGGTGCCACCTAACTCCTCTTGGAGTTTAGAGACCCACGGAATAGTGGAGGCACGGTATCAAAAAAAAAAAATTTGTACCAGCACTAAAAGCCCAAAAAAGTTGCGAGAGGCCATAAAGCGGTTAATTACAATCTTAATTCGTACCAGGGCTAAAAGCCCGAAAAAATTGGGAGAGACCATAAAGCGGTTAATTACAATCTTAACCCTTCACACAACTCCAACGCCCAAGTTTGTTACTCCCATGATTTTCTCAAGATTTCATTTATGGTTTGAGATATTCAACGGAAAGATTTTCTAGATTTTCATCCAAATTCCCATCCGATTCTTCCCAACAAAAAATGAAAATAGATTAGCACGTCGGTTTTATTCACACGAAATATGGAACTCGAAGGGTCTGCTTTATCCCAACGCCCCCATGGAATTCTCGAATTCACGCCATGCCACCATTAACATCTCGATGGAATCTTTCTTGAATCCCAGCGGAGATTCCCCTCCGAAAAAATGGAACTCCATGGCAATGCATTATCTCTGCGGCCTTTTGTGGAAAACTTCACTCAGGCAATATCCCAATGAGAACTCGGTTTAAAAAAAAAGGGCCAAACGGCCATATTTTCAGCGGAATTCCAAGATTGCAATTCCATGCACCCCTTTTCTCTGCTATTCCCATAAAAATCATGGAACTCAAAGCCAAAGAAAAACTTTTTTTTTAATTGCATAATAGAACGCATTGCCGATGAATTCTTTTATTTAAAATTAAATATAAATTTAATTTTATCAAAAAATTTAACTTTATCTTATCAGATAAAAGTTATCTGATCTGTCTCTTAAAACGAAGAGGACCGTGTGAGACTTACGTTACAGCGAATATCTTTTGCTGAATAAAACCAAAGAAGTCATATGCACAAATACGAATATCAATGCATATAACCAAAAATTTTCTCAACGATTCAACATGAATAGGGCTCTGATACCAATTATTGGAATTAAATCCGAACCTTTGGTGAAGACCATCACCATAAAACCCAAGAATCATTTATGTTAAATCATCAAAAATTCATAAACATAAATGAAAGCGTATCTGAATCCATATTGCTTGATTGCTCTTCAGAGTCCTGCGGTTGGCCTTCCATATCAACACGTACTCCCAGAGAGCCCTTTAGAATTTTCTTTAGGCTATTCTTTCTGATGATGGGATTCAAAGAAGAAGGTCATGCATGCGATCCAGGGACCCTAACCGCTATATATAGATAATTTCATCATTATCTTTGGTATTTCTATTTTAGCCCATCATAAAAATAGAAATAATCCCTTAGGTCTCTACACATTAAAGGGCCACACCTAATTAGATACATTAAAGCCCAAATCACTAAAACCTTAGCTGATTACTTTTAATTGGGCTTAACTTTATTTGACAGTCCGCAACACACAATTATTTCACATATAAGCCCAATATTGGATTAAAAATTCAACAAACCGATGTAAATATCAAAGCACAATTTGTTAATGATTTACCAATTGGACATTCAATATGCAATCTGACCCTATATACTCTTGATTTGAATTAATTTAAGTTTCATAATAGTGGCCCAAACTGTAAGGGTGATGCTTGTTGGTTATGGCCTAATGGGTTTTGTTGAGTTTCAGTTAGTTAGAGATCACATAGAACACAAATTAGTATGTCAAGTTATCTTTCTCTTCCATCTTAGCCATCTTTCTTTGTCTTTCACTCCCTTTTGTTGGCTTCTTTACCTTTCTATTTTTTCCTTCCTTTTCTCCCTTTTTCTGTTTTGTTTGTTCTTCTTAGAACATTATTCATCCATCTAGTTTGCCTCATCACCACCTAGGTATTGGAGTGTACCCACCCTGATGAACGATTGGCTGACTTGGGAACCTTGAGCATTACCTCTTTCTTAAAATTTCAGCTGTTAATCAAGCAGAAAAGTATGTTGGCAAGTTGGATTAAGATCATATTTTCTGCTAGTTGATTCAATTTTGGTGTGTGAAAAATCCTCTGCTTCTGAATGAAATCGATGTGTCAATTGGTCAAGACTATGGGCTCATGAAAGGTCATTAATTTTGATCTTTGCACCATGATCAGAAGTTTGAGAGGCCAGATTTTTGGTATGATTTGGCTGCTAAAAACTGAAAACTTGAATCCAGTATGCTGTCCTTGTATCCTCTATTTCTTGTGCAAGCATCTAAGCAAATGATATTCTATTGTAGACTTTTTATTAATTATCATTGCTATGCCGGTATTTGAGATGGATGACTTTGTTCCCTTTTAGTCCTCCATTGAGTGAAGTGCTGGGGAAAGAGGTAACTGCAATCTTCTGAAGTAGAGAGGAGACTTGTTGGGTTCTTGATGAGTGGTCTTGGTTGTTCAAGGCATTGTTGTTTATTCTTGCTGTTCTATCTGAAGACCAAGACTGATGTGCTAGTTAGAACAAGTTGTTGACTTCTTTAGCTTACACTCATTACTTATCCTGGTAAAAGGCCTGGTTACACTCTGGATCTAGTTACTAGACCTTGCTTCCCATATCTGCAATTTTAATGTTTCTTGATGCTTTTCTCTTGTTTAATGATCAACCATATTTTTCAATCTTTTCTTGAATCAATTGATTTTTTATGCTCATATTGTCTTTATTACTTTATAATTTATCTTATTCATGGACCTACCTGTGCATGGATTATATTCCTTTCCTCCTCTTCCCTGGGCAGTATGGTGGTAATGTGCCACCTGCAAGATTTGAACCCTAGACATCTTCTATCGACAAACTCTTATGAGATGGGTGCCAGCTAGATGAACTAACAGCTATTGGCATCACCCTCTATTTGATGGAATAAACAATTTAAGTTAGTTAGACAAGGCTGAAGTAGACAGGGATATGAGCAACTTCATTAGTTGGAGGCTAAATGAGGGCACAAGCCAATGGAAATTGGCAGGTACCTTAGAAAAAGGCTCCTTTAAAAAGATGGTCATGAGAGTCCCTTTTTTTATTTAATAGGTGACAGAATAGTTGATAGAGAAAGCAATGTGGAGAAATGCAACTTGTTTACACCTACTCACTTGGTGACATTTGTTCTTGTTTTACATAACATTCCTGTACTTCTTTTGAGGCTGCAATTATTGGCATTTCATCTTTATGTTTATTTTTCTGAACAACAATATCTTGAATTTTTTATGCTTATAAGGTAGAATTTTGCAACAAAGGGGTGGTAGTGATAGCAGATTTTTTTTTCTTTTTTTTTTTTGTTGGCTGCTGCAAAATCTAGCAGTAATTTGTACTTGGAGAGCTTCTATTGGTTGTTCTTTATTACTATATAAGCTAAAATTATAATGTTGTGTTAGACATTATGTGGTCTAGCAACAATTCGTGTTATATGAAATTTGGGCTATAGGGCTTGGTCATGAGGTATAGCAAATTATGCTAGGCTTATTAGAAAAATGGCCTTTATTATTTAAGGCCCATAAACATAGCTGGACATGTAGGACTTTAATTCTTGGATATAGTTAGAAATACAATTGGAGTCCTATGATGCGTGGCACTTTTCCAGAGAAATCTATCTTCTCACAACCACAAAACCCTATTGATACTCCAATCAATTCTGTGGTTGGAGAAGAGAGAAGGGCTTGGCCATTTCTTGTAGAAGAATCTGAAGTTCACAAGATTAATTGCTACCAACAGGTATGTCTTAATCCCAATGTTTTGTCCAATGCCTCACCATGATAGATCTTGGCAATATAATTTCAACTTAAACAATGATCTAGTCTTGAGTAATTGTAAGATGTTACAAGTGAGGAAGCTTGAGGGACTTGCTGATGTGCAAGATTTAGTTTTGTTCCAACAACAGTGTTAACCTGCCTTGGGTTGACTTCTATCAACATTATCAATTGGAACTGACTATTGCTTTCCATCTTCCTTCATATGCTATTTCCTTGTTTGCATATATAAATCCAGATGGTCATACATGCATGTACGTATGTATATGCATGCAGGCACCCACCACCCACCTGCTCGGTATGAAGCCACATGCGTGGATGGACATACACATGAATCTCACAGCGAGTCAGTTATGCAGTTACCTTTTTTTGATTTTAAACTGGATTACCGTGTTCATCACATCCTAGAGTTTGATAGTCTCAGATCTTGTCTTTTTTATTCCCACTAATTTAATAAGGGATATACTTGTTCTCTTATATTTTTTTGTACTTTCAGCGAAATGGCTCTTGAAGGTCTTTATCTTATGAAAGATCAAGGACAGACGTTTGGAACTGGTACTGATCTCAAATATCCTGAGCTGAAGAAGATGCTAGACTATATCTGTAGCCAGCAACCAAAGTTGTTAGATTCTACTGAGCTAAGAGAAGAGAAACTTGTTTTTCCATCAAAAACATATGTTGCCATGATTAAGTTCTTGATGAAGTGCTTTGAGGCAGATATTAGCATATGCAATTCTGATGTGGGCACAGATATATCTTGTTCTCCAGTAGTAGCAATGTGCCTGTTATTAGAGCATGCTATGGCATTTGAAGGATCGGCTGAGTTGCATGCTATGGCATTTGAAGGATCGGCTGAGTTGCATGCCACGGCATCTAAGGCATTAGTTGAATTTGTTCTCATTTGCCTCAGGTTATATTTTTTTGGATTTTCTGCTGAGATTGAGTTTTTTTCCTTCTCTCTTCTTTCAGTTGTACATGATTTTTAACACTTTTTTTCTTGTCCAGCTTGTTGCCTCACACTATGCAGACCGTATATCTTGGTTGAAGCCTTTACTAGGTCATGTTAACTCTGATACTCGTGAATCTGCATCTCGCTTGCTGGGAATGGCATGTTCTGCTATTTCTACTTCTGCAGCATCTGCACTTATATCTGAGCTTGCTTCCTCCACTATTGGAGCTCACATAAGGTTTGTGTAATAATTTCATGCATGCTTGCTAGCCCTGGATAGGTTTCAGTTCTCTTTAGTTGAATAGAATTGATCCTTTCTTGGTTGCTCTATATGAATTGCTTCCAGATTTGAGAATCATCGTGGGGCATTATGTGCCATAGGATATGTGACAGCAGAGTGCATGAAAGAACCACCCACTGAGTTTTTATTGACCCTACATTATAATGTTCTTAATTGGATTTTACTAGTTTTTATGCAATATTTTGTATTTCTTACATTTTATTGTCCGGCGTTCAACTTTGTTGGAAAGGTTGATATCTGTGTATTTTTTCTTTCCTCATCTCCATCTGAAGTATTTGGAAAAGCTTTTTTCTGCTAAATTGCTTCTGCATTATTTTATTTCCTCTCCAGCTCCTCTCTCTCTCTCTCTCTCTCTCTCTCTCTCTCTCTTTGTGTGTGTGTGTGTGTGTGTGAGTGCACGTGTGTATGGTTAATTAACGCTTTATGTTCAAAGAAATGAACTGTGGCTGGGAGTTGTAATTAGGTGCTTGTTTCTACAGGTGCTAAATGAGAAATATAATGTGCTGAAAGAAAAAAAGTACTTGATTTACATATTTAAAGCTGATTATGGCGTTGAAAATGGTTAGAATAAATTTGGAGAATGATACGAATGATATGCCAACAAATTCACAAATTTATACCATGATTTTATTTTGTTTGCATGTAATACAAAGAACCATGTCCCTTGATTTTTAGATCACCTGGTGCTTGAAATTTTCTTCATGTTGTTGTATAATGAATATATTTTCTCAGTGAACTAAAGGAGTTTATCTTCCACTTTTAGTCACCCTTTGGCTTTAAAGTTCTTGATATGCTAGTGTGCCCTGTATATGTCTTGAATGCTACATGACTGCACTTTTCCTTTTACATTGCTTATGCTCCACCAATTTGCTTCCTTCTGGAGTTTGCAAACAGCAGTATTGCTACCACCTTTTCTTTTGCTGTCCTACTAAATTTTTGCCTTCTTGAAGATTAGATCTTACCCCTATTATAAGAACTTTATTTCCTTGACAAGTACTAGCACAATTTCCCATACAATACTCTCACAACCTTCTAATGAGGTGCTGTGGACCTTGCATCCCATGCTTCTTTTGCTGACATCGACATGGTTTTGATAATGGGACTCTTGACAGGTACAAGTAGGTTCTCCTTGAGAGAGCATCCTCCTTTGATCAACTTCTCCAAGAACATGAGATGACAATGTATTCAAATTCGATGATAAAATTTACTGGTGAATCTCAATTCTGTAGTGTTTTTATTATGTAGAATTTCTTAACAATTGTGCTGAATGCAAGGTCCATACATAGTGGCATGTCAATAGTGAGAAGCAAAGTTTTAAATCTCATGGGATGGGATAGTTCTGATTTTTTTCATAAAATGAGATGTATGAGGATGCACTGTTGTCCTGGTATATTTTGATATTTTGGATGGGGAATATCCTAAGATATGCCGATTGTGACATGAGGATGGTGGTTGGATGGTTCTGTCTCAATACTTGAAATGATACCCATAGTGGCATCCCTCAGGATGTCCTAGGATTTGAAACCATGATCACAAGTCGAACTAATTATTTATTGCTATGGCCCTGAAACATAGGTGCAGAGAGCATGCAAGGAGTTGCATGAGAGATGTTGATGGGCTGGGTTGGGTTGAGGCTGGCCCCAAGCTCTGGCCTTATTTTCTCCCAAGGTTCAAATCTCCCTCCCTCCATCTCTCTCTCCAAGCTAGGTTCAAGTTAAAACATGAACTCTTAGACCAGGCCTAGTCCAAGCTCATGTGAGTTTCTAGGGCTTAAGAACTCTTTTGCTTAAGTGCCTAAAATTTGACATCGGCTGGATGTTTTTTAGTTGGGCCTTTAGGCTGGCTGGCCTATCATTGACCCTGTGCATGAGTATTTTGCAAGTCTATTGATGAGAGATTAATGTTCTAGGACTCGTCAATTGACTATTTTACCATCACCCACTTTACCTTCTTTTATGCCATACTAAATTTGGCAGGTAGACAAAACATGCTTGTGTATTGCCCTCTTAAACTGAGTAGTATTTGGCCTTATCTATGGTGCTAAGTTCTAGTGCGAGTGCCACCATGAGAGACTTTGTATGATGACTTTTCTAGACAAACAAGTTTGTTATGGTCCTGCTTGGTGGCCTGAACATCTTGTCAAACAGAAATCTTTCTGGCAGTTATTAAGTTATAGAAATATGATGGAAGCTGGGTAAATTTGAAGAGATTGGATAGTTAGGATGACAAGCGATCCCTATTTTTTATGGATAATTGATTCCTTCTGCTTATCTAATCTTTTGAGACAGATTAGCTATATGCCAGCTCCTCAATCTCTTTGAAGCTTCCTATTTTTGTCACATGTTTACGATTAAAGAATTGCCATGAATATTTTATTGGTCTAAAAGATCTTCTGGCATCCAAACAAGCCCTAAGGATGTGTCCTATATAAGGAAAAATATTTTACCTTCTAGCTTATATCGTTTTAATAAATGACATCGTTGTCTATACAAAGAAAAGCATTTATACTTGTCACTTCTTTAGTTTTAAATAAATGGCTTATCATTCTAAGAAATAGCACATTACTTTCCCTAGTTACCCTTCACTCTTGGAATTAAATTCGCTAGATCTACAGTTGGTAATGTACCCAATTCAAAGTGGACTCAGCCTGCCTAACCTGACCTATTGGGTTCACAGGTCTGGCATGGGTCAGCCAATCCTAATCTGCCAATAGGTCAGGTTGTGTTCTGGTTAGGGCCCATTAATCCATCAAGTCAAGTGGCATGCCATATTATTTTTTACTCTCGCTGTAGATAGAGAGAGGGGGGATGGACTTTGCTTTCTTGATAGGAGAGGGTATCTACTTCTTTTGAGTCCAAAATCAATAATGAGGCATTCAGATTGAAAGTCTATACTATTAATCAAGATCTATATCACTCTATAAACTAAATATCACATATTTTTTTCATCTTCAACCCATGCATTATATGGACACAAAATGGATGGTTTTCATTATACTAGTGCGGTAAAATACATGATAAAACATTTGAATCAAGAATCCACTTTATTGATTATATATACATGTTAAAAACATATAAAAATCAAATGATATCAAAACATGGTCGCACATTATTTTAACCATATATTTTTGTACCTACTCGAGGCATAGGTTAGAACTATCAAAATATATGAATTTTCTTTTAAGCATTTTTATTGGTATAAATCATTATCAGGGGTGTGGATCTTTTACTTGGATGCTTTATTGTTGATTTGGATTGGAAAGTTGATAACTTCTCACACATATGATGGTGGATTTGTGGGTAGAATGTGAGCCATTAGGTCAATAATCATATTAGTTTGTTTTAAAATTTGAATTGGTATATAGCATTTGTTTAAAGATTTGTGATTTATATTGTTATTTTATTTACTTTGTTATATATCATATGATTTTGTCCTAAAAGCTATGAAAAAAGTAATCTATCGTACAATATGAAGCCCAAAAATGTTCTTGGACAACCTAACTAAAATGCCTAGTGGATGGGCTGCAAGTTGGGTTTGTGTCAAGCTTTATGGGCTTGATATGTGATTTCAATAAGAGAAACTAGTGAGTTTTGAATTACTGTAGGTTTACATCAAGGTTCTGCTTTAAGGCCGTATCTTTTTATATTAGTTATGAATGAATTAACCAAACATATTCAAAATGATATTTCATGGTGTATATTATTTGAAGACGATATAGTGTTGATTGATGAAACTAAATTTAGAATAAATGCTAAGCTAGAGATTTGGAGAGAGGTTTTAGAATCTAAAGGTTTTAGGATTAGTAGAACTAAAACTGAATACATGAAATGTAATTTTAGTGGAAGTAGAAATACAAATGAAGAGACAGTAAAGATTGAAAGCCAAGAGATGCCAAAGAATAAAAAATTTAGGCATTTGAAATCAATTATCCAGCAAGAAGGTGAAATAGGTGAAGCTGTGAATCATAGAGTTAAAGCAGGATGGATTAAGTGGAGTGCTTTGGGAGTATTGTATGATCGACGCATCCCATTAAAATTAAGAGAAAAATTCCATAAAATCGCTATTAGGCCAACTATGCTATATGGAACAGAGTTATAAAACCGCTATTAGGTTAGCTATGCTATATGGAACAAAGTATTGAGCAATACTGAACCAACATGTAAATAAATTAAGTGTAACAGAAATGCGCATGTTAAGATGGATATGTGGTAAAACTTTAAAAGATAGAATTAGAAATAAACATATAAGATAAATGTAGGAGTAACCCCAATTGAAGATAAAATGAGAGAAAATCGATTACGGTGGTTTGAACATATACAACGATGACCTTTAGATGCTCCAGTTAGAAAGAGTATTCTTTTAACAATCTATGGGAAGGATAGGGATAGAGGTAGACCTAAATTAATATTGATAGAAATAATTAAAAAAAATATAACTATTTGTAATTTGAATGTCAACTTAGTCTTGAATAGAGCAGAGTCGAGGAAGTAGATTTATGCAGCCGACCCTATGTAGTTGGGAAAAGGCTTAGATGAGTTGAGTTGAGTTGAGTTTATATGTGATTTCAATCTGACATGAATCCGATCCAACCCGTAGATTCTACTCCTAACTAGATCTGCTCATGTCTTTATACGCATGGTAGTAACCCTCTTCAGGTAGTGTATATGATGAATGAAATAGCAATTTCAAGTTATCATATCCATTTATATTTTACAGTACATTTTTTTAATATATTTATGGAATATCATTTTTAGTTTTGCTTTCCTTCAACTGTTGGCATTTATGAGCTAGACTGCTAGAGCCTTTATCTGTTCTTGCAATAAATAGTAGGTAATTTATTGAGTGGGTTTGTATTATAAATCAGTGTGCTTCTATTGTTTCATCCTTTTTGGTGATGCTTATGTCTTCTGTAGTAAATGAGGCGTGGTTCACATGTGATGTCCACTGACAGCTTCAGAGTTTCACCTCCACTAACAAGAATCCTTATATTGTGAAAAAGCAGGTGTAAAACCCTTTTTACAGTGGAACATTGGAGTTATGTATGGCACCTAAATACATATGCTGATCTGATGTATATGTAGTTCTTTAGTTTACATGCATTTGTAACTGCTTTAGAAGATTCAATGTTCTGTATGAGACAATGGGATCATTAGCTAAAGTGTGCATAAACCTGTAGATTTGGTCTTCGAAAAAAATTAACTAAAAGCAGGAACATTGAATCCTTACTCAGGCTGTAATCTAGTTTTGTAATTACATGGCTTAGTAGATATGATTAACTCGTCTTTTAATTTCTCTTCAGATGTTGAGAAAGCATGAAACGAGAAAGTTAAATGGGACTTCTTTTTTAATGTTAATTCAGATGTTGAGAAAGCAAGAAATGGGAAAGTTAAATGGGACTCTTCTTTTTTAATGTTTAGCAGTGAGAATGAAATTCAGTAAAATAGGAGGAAATCAAAAGCCAATTTCCCCTTTTCGAAATGGCATAAATTTTATTTTCTCTTGACGATGATTCTATGAGGTGAATTTAAGACAAGCAGATCTGGCCATTTCTCCTGCATACATAACTTTCTTATTGCAACCAAACAAGAGAAAATTCTTAACTTTCTTTCCATTTACTCCATAAAATTGTTTTTTAAATTTTCAGCAGCCAGACAGGACCTTATGTTTGTATATTTTTTTTTTTTTTATGTTGTAAGGCAATATCTAGTGTATTGCTAATACCTCCCCTCTGGTGTGTGAGCATTTGATTTGTGGATTCTGTAGATGGCATGCCCATCCTAGGTTTTACATCATTTTGAATGGCAAATGTATATTTATACACAATATAGATCATGGTATGCGGTACTGGTGTGTACAATGTTGGGTAATGGGCCAAAATACGCCTAAATACCCTAATGGGCTTTGAAAGCCCATCACCGCCCTTTAATGTGTGAATGAGAAATTGCGGGGACATTTAGTCCCATATCGGAAAGAACAAGAAAGGAAGGTTCACTTATATGGAAATCACTTTCTTGAAGCTTAAGTTCCTTAGGCTCACCATAAGTAGAGAGCTTGAGGGTGATGCGTAGCATCATCCTCGCGGTGCGCGAAGGGCGAAATGGGCGCTTTGTAGGCGTACTTTGCACTTCGCACGTGCGCATCGTCGTGAGGAGCTTGAGGGGCTTTAAATTTTTTTAGATCATGATAATCCGACGGTGGAGACTGATCGGATCAAGATAAGGGGCTGAGATCAATTAATCGTTGATCGATCGGATGAATGGTCGAGATGTGGCGATCAAATCATGATCGTGATCGCGATCCAACGGCTGACCAGTCAACAGGACGGTTGGTTGACCAGTCAATAGGATGGTTGGTGATAAGGCATCCGTTCAATCGTTGGTTGGTGATAAGGCACTCGTTCGATCGTCGATTGGAGATAAGTTAATGGACCGATCATGAAAAGGCATATCAAAGACATGCAACCACCTATCTGATAACGTGATCATGAAAAGGCTTATCAGGATAAGGATAGGCTTATCTGATCGGCTGATCTTCAGATCACAGCCATGAAAAGGCTTATCCGATCGCCTGATCTGAAGATCACGATGTCTAAAGGGCATATCAAGGGTGATAAGCCCTTAACCCTTACGTCCTTTGATTTTAGAATTTAAATTAAATTAAATTCGTAGGGTTGCTTCCAAAGGGTACCTAAAACCTATAAATAGGACCTTAGACCTAAGCATTTCATTCATCCCAAGCCATTCGAATTGAGTTCAATCTGAATCAATTCTAGTCTTCTCCTTTCTTAGGCATTTGCATACTTTCCTAAGGGTAGTATAGCAATAGTGCATTGAAAAGAGAGTAGCATTCTTGGTTCATTATTTTTGGTGAATTGTAGTACTGCTTTCATCAAAAGGAGACTGTTGTATCCTGGGAGACAATCATCATACTGACCATAAGCACCATTGCGGGACGAAATTATCTTAAGGATATAGAGTGAAACTCTAGCCTCACTCTGATTCATTAGGTAGCCACCATCTGCCAACACCCACCAACAATCTTAAGACAATTTCGTGCTACCACGGAAGTGCTGCTGCAGATGGCTACTATGACGACATCAGTTCAAGCAGAGAGATCGAAGAAATTCTCTGGCACGGACTTCAAGAGGTGGCAACAAAAGATGCTGTTCTACCTCACAACTCTGAACCTGGTCAGAGTGCTGAATAAAGATCCGCTTGTCCTGAAGGAAGGGGAGACCGACAAGCAAGTCATTGCTGTGATGGAAGCATGGAAAAATTCAGACTTCCTTTGCAAAAACTACATCCTGAATGGTTTGAACAATACCCTGTACAATGTATACAACAGTATTGCTACTGCCAAGGAGTTATGGGCATCCCTGGATAAAAAGTATAAGACAGAGGATGCTGGACACAAGAAGTTTGTGGTTGGAAGGTTCCTAGACTACAAAATGGTCGACCACAAAACTGTTATGGAGCAAGTCCAAGAGCTCCAGATCATCCTGCATGAGATACATGCAGAGAGAATGTCTCTCAGTGAGTCATTCCAGGTAGCTGCTATCATAGAGAAGACCACCACTATGGAAGGACTTCAAGAACTACCTAAAGCACAAGCGGAAGGAGATTGGACTTGAAGACCTAATTGTCCGCCTGAGGATCGAGGAGGACAATAAAAGCCAAGACAAGAAGACAGGAGGACAACCTGCTGAGCCACAGGCCAACCTCATAGAAGGAAGAAAGAAACATAAGTTTCCAGGTGAAGGCTTTAAACAGAAGAAGGGCAATCCAAAGAAACATAAATTCAAGGGAGAGTGCTTTGTTTGTGGAAAGCAAGGACACAAATCCAAGGACTGCCGTTTCAAGGATAAAGAAAAGAAAGAGGTCAATATTACTAAAACCCTATCCAAAGAGGTATTCGAGATGATGCTGTCAGCTGTTGTATTTGAAGCAAACATGGTTGACAAAGCAAATGAATGGTACATCGACACGAGCTACCAGACATGTCTGCTCTGATAAGAGTATGTTCTCATCATATACTCCTATCAATGGTAGAAATATGGTCATGGGTAACTCCGCTATATCCAAGATAGAAGGACTTGGCCGCATCGTTATGAAGATGACATCTGACAAGGAGCTTCTACTGAATGATGTGCTACATGTCCCTGACATCCGGAAGAATCTCATATCAGGCTCCCTCCTAAGCAAGCATGGCTTTAGGATGGTCTTTGAGTCTGATAAATTTGTACTCACTAAGGTGGGATATTTATTGGAAGGGGTTAACTTGAATAATGGATTATTCAAGGTAAATGTAATGATTGTACACAGAAACCTTGAAATAAATAAAGCTTCTTTTTCTGCTTATATGATTGATTCCTCTTGTTTATCGCATGATAGATTATGACATGTAAATTTTAATTCATTACGAAAATTAATGAAATTAAAATTATTACCTATCATGAAATCGATCCACATTACAAGTGTGAAGTGTGTGTTGAAGCTAAATTAGCAAAAAACACCATTTCCATCAGTTGAAAGAAATACTGAACCTCTTGACTTAATTCACAGTGATATATGTGACTTAAAGTCAATTCAAACTAGAGGAGGTAAAAAGTATTTTATAACATTTATAGATGATTCAACAAGATACTGCTATGTGTATCTACTAAAGTCTAAGGATGAGGCTTTAGAAATATTTAAATGTTATAAGAATGAAGTTGAAAATTAACTTGGCAAAAAGATTAAGGCCATAAGGAGTGATAGAGGTGGTGAATACGATGCACCTTTTGACGAATTCTGTCAAGAGCATGACATTATTCATCAAATTACTGCTCCTTATTCGCCTCAATCTAATGGAATTGCGGAACGTAAAAACCGCACATTAAAAGAAATGATGAATGCTATGTTGATAAATTCTGGTACACCACAGAATTTATGGGGAGAAGCAATTCTCTCAGCAAATCATATTCTTAATAAGATACCTCTTAAGAAGAAGGAAGTTACTCCATATGAGTTATGGAAAGGAAAGAAGCCTTCTTACAATTACTTAAGAGTGTGGGGGTGTCTAGCTAACGTAGCTATTTCGGACCCCAAAAAGATCAAGATAGGACCTAAAACTATTGATTGTATATTTATCGGTTATGCACATAATAGTAGTGCTTATCGCTTTCTTATGTATAAATCAGATATAACTGATATACAGAAAAATACAATCATGGAATCAAGGAATGCAATATTCTTTGAAGATATATTTTTAAGTAAAAGGAAATTAGAAATAAGTTCAAATAAAAGAACTTATGATGATAATACTGCTAATAGTAGTCATCAGGAAGAATATCCTGAAGATGAACCCAGACGCAGTAAGAGACCAAGAGTTGCAAAGTCTTTTGGT
>UESW01002320.1:0-29918 GCA_900491605.1 Calamus simplicifolius
CTTTTAATGGTCCTTATTTTATTAACTAGCGTTTCCTATTAAAGTGATAACAGCCCCCCTTAATACCTGAACGCTTGCTTGATGGGAGCATGCGGTGAAGGAATTGGTATAAAAGGGACCCTTCCTAAGGTTTTCAAAAAGGTTATCGAAAGAAAAACCTAATAAGCGGAGGCATTGGAATTGAGTCCCTGATCAAGAGCAATCCTGAAGGCATACACCATCAGAATGCGAGAGCTCGTTGATTAGAAGACCGATCCATCGAGAAGAGAAAGGGAAGATCAATCGAGATCCCTAAAGAAAGGAAGATCTCCCGTGCAGTCCAAAGGAAAACCAGGAAGATCGGATTCCTTACCATTAAATTAATAATAATGGCTGGAGGTAATTATGTAAGCAAATTAAGTCTTACATTTGGTATCAGAGCTTTTAAAACCTCTGCCTTATTTTGCGAAGATTTCTATCAAGTTTCTCTTTTCAAGCAATTTAATGCCTTTTTTCGGATCAGGATTTTTTTATTTTTTTTTGCGGAAACAAAACGTGGCTTCTTTCTTTTCTATTAAAGATTTCTTTCTAGCATTAAAGGTTTCCCGGATTTCTTTTTGGTATTAAAGAGATAGCATTAAAGAAAGAAAAGAAAAGAAACGTAGCATTAAAGAAAAGAAGAAATGCAGCGGAAACGTGGCTTCAATAACCACATCGGTGAAATATTAAAAAAGAGAAAACTTTCGGTTTTCGTTTTTCTCGCTTATGTCTTTCCGTTCTCTCACGGGATTTAAAATCTGGATTGGTTGGATTTTAAATGCATTTATTATCTGTTTAATGTTTTATTAAATCATGTAACATGATTTATTTTTATCATTTGTTTCTTGAGTTTAAATTTTTGTATTAAAATACGCCTCCTGAGTCTCTATGCCTACGGTGTTTTGCATAGACTGGCCCAAGGAATAATGAGCTACGGCCGGACGTGTTTTAATTAACAAAAATTTTTTCTTAAGATGATAATTTTAAAATTCATTAAATAGATATTGAAATGTTATCTTCTGTTCTGCATACTAGATTTATTCTATGCATGAATTTGGTGGTAGTGTAAAATCACAGTGCAAATCCTTTCAAGGTCTGATTGGTCAGTTGGTGTCTAGAAAGGTAAAGAGATTGTGGTTACTTAATTGGTTCCGTTGACTGACCTAAGGAAAGCAACGGGGGGACCCCCACTTCTCTTTCACTGGCCTGGCCAATTTGACTAACTCGGATCTTGATTTGGAAATGTTACGTTGATTAAGATCACTACCTAATAATCATGCTAAATTGGTTAATCTATATGCATATAATGTCATGTGATCAATATGATGTTGATTAATTGAGGAGTAGCCACAGCATCTTTGATTAATCAAAATTATATATTAGTTGCAAAGATCACATAAGGTTAGATGACATTAATTGTGACTAATTATATTAATGTAATGAATCTTATCCCACAGGAATTTTTGTTGCACTAATATAATTAATTAGGATGCGATAACAAATTATTTTCTTAATTACCCACAGGAATTAAGAAAGGAATATAATTTGTTAGTCACATCATTAAGCTAATGAGTCTATTTGAGTATAATAACTTAGCCCACAGGTAGTTATTGTATGTTATTGATTCATGTTATTGCATGTTTACATTGGTAAAACATGACATCAAGTTATATGCCTCAAATTCAATTACATGAACATGATTTTATTTTTATGCAGCTATTTTGCCTGTTAATATTTCTGATATGAAATGTGACATTCCCGATTTAAGTGGTGATAATTATAAATTATGGAAGGAGAGAATTCTTCTTCAATTAGGGTGCATGGATATTGACTATGCTATCAGGAAGGATGAACCACATTCAGTTACATCTACTAGCACTCAGGCTGAGATTGCTGCGTATGAACGATGGGAACGGTCCAATCGCCTCAGTATGATGTTCATACGTACTAAAATTTCTGCTAGTATACGTGGTTCAATTCCTGAGTGCAAAAATGTCAAGGAACTTTGAAGGCTATTGATGCACAATTTGAGTCTTCAGATAAGGCAATGGCTAGCACCCTAATGACAAAATTATCATCAATGAAGCTCACTTCGGTTGGAGGTGTGCGTGAGCACATCATGAAGATGAGGGACATTGCGGCTCAGTTGAAATCCCTAGAGGTTGAGATGTCAGAATCTTTCTTGGTGCACTTTATTTTGAGCTCACTCCCACAGCAATATAGTCCCTTCAAAATATCTTACAATACACATAAGGACAAATGGTCAATTAATGAACTTCTGACCATGTGTGTTCAA
This sequence comes from Calamus simplicifolius, assembly GCA_900491605.1. Lineage (NCBI taxonomy): Eukaryota > Viridiplantae > Streptophyta > Magnoliopsida > Arecales > Arecaceae > Calamus > Calamus simplicifolius. The sequence continues at coordinate 2,315 of UESW01002320.1, forward strand.
GAGGAAGGGAGGCTGATTTTAGAAATGGGAGAAAGTGCACATTTAGTCACTCACAGAAAGACTAAAGCTCCCAAAGCCAAACGCAAAGGAAAGGGTAAAGTATCCATCCATACAGAAGACAAGAAGGAGTCCAAGTGCTTCTTTTGCAAGAAGAAAGGACATATAAAGAAAGATTGTCTCAAATTCAAAGCTTGGCTTGACAAGAAAGGTACTCTAACCTCATTCGTATGTCATGAATCCAATTTGGTTATATGTCATAACACATGGTGGATTGATTCTGGTTCTACAATCCATGTTTCAAATACCTTGCAGGGTTTTCTAAATCAAAGGAAACCATTGGGAAGTGAACAAAGCATCTATTCAGGAAACAAGATGGGTTCACATGTGGAAGCAATTGGAACGTGCAGACTTATTTTACATTCTGGTTTTGTTTTGGATTTGGAAAAGACATTTTATATTCCAAGTTTCTCTAGAAATTTGATTTCAGTGTCAAGGCTTGTACCAGCAGGATATTCCTTTAATTTTAATAAAAGCTCTGTTGATTTATTTTATAAATCTAAGCTTATTGGGAATGGTACATTGTCAGACAATCTTTTCCAAATCAATCTGAAAAATAATACCACCTATAATGTGATGCACGCCCAAACTGGTATGAAAAGATGTGTTATAAATGAGAATTCCTCTATTTTGTGGCATCGGAGATTAGGTCATATCTCCATTGAGAGAATTAAAAGATTAGTAAAAGATGGAGTACTTGATACTCTTGATTTTACTGATTTTGACACTTGTGTGGACTGCATAAAGGGAAAGCAAACCAACAAGTCCAAGAAAAATGCCAAGAGAAGTTCGGAAATACTGGAGATCATACATACGGATATCTGTAGCCCAGATATGGATTCGTATGGTCAGAGATACTTCATCTCATTTATTGATGACTATTCACGATATATGTATCTCTACCTACTTCATAATAAGAACGAAGCATTAGATGCCTTTAAGGTAAGGCAGAAGTAGAGAAACAATGCGGCAAGCAAATTAAAATCGTGAGGTCAGATAGAGGTGGAGAATATTATGGTAGATACACTGAGAATGGACAAGCACCTGGTCCGTTTGCTCGGTTTCTTGAAGAAAATGGAATTGTTGCACAATACACCATGCCAGGGTCTCCTGACCAAAACGGTGTAGCTGAAAGGAGAAACCGGACATTATTGGACATGGTAAGGAGCATGATTGTCAGCTCTAAGTTACCTAAATCCTTGTGGACTGAAGCTCTTAAAACTGCTGCGTATATATTGAATCGGGTTCCAACCAAGGCTGTTTCCAAAACGCCATTTGAGTTATTTAAAGGTTGGAAACCGAGTCTGCAACATATACGTGTTTGGGGATGCCCATCTGAAGTAAGAGTCTATAATCCACAAGAAAAGAAACTAGACCCAAGGACTATCAGTGGATACTTTATTGGATATGCTGAGAAGTCCAAGGGTTATAGATTTTATTGTCCATCTCACAGCACTAGGATTGTGGAATCAAGAAATGCAAAATTTCTTGAGAATGACTTGATCAGTGGGAGTGATCAATCTCAGTATTTGGCTTCTTCTGAGAAAGATCATTCAGTTATTCCAGCTTCCACTTCAAGTGAGGGATTGGTTGTTATTTATAGCACTCCTCAAACTCAATTAAGTGCCCAACAACCAGTCATTGAGATTTCACAAGCTGATGGTAATCTAGAAGATCGTGTTGTTCATCAACAATCAGTTGTGCAAGATACTCCTCAAGAGGTCATTGACACAACATTAAGAAGATCAACTAGAATAAAGAAATCAGCAATTCCTAGTGATTATGTTGTGTATCTACATGAATCTGACTATAACATTGGAGCCGAAAATGATCCTGAAACGTTTTCACAAGCCATGAGTTCTAAGGAATCAAACTTGTGGTTCAATGCCATGAAAGAAGAGATGGAATCTATGGCATCTAATCGAGTCTGGGATCTTGTTGAGTTGCCTGATGGTGTAAAAGCCATTGGATGTAGATGGATCTTCAAAATAAAGAAAGACTCACAAGGCAACATTGAGAGATATAAAGCAAGACTCGTTGCCAAAGGATTCACTCAGAGGGAAGGAATCGACTACACGGAGACATTTTCTCCTGTATCCAAGAAAGACTCTCTCCGAATAATTATGGCATTGGTAGCTCATTTTGATTTTGAGTTACATCAAATGGATGTGAAGACCGCATTCCTTAATGGAGATCTAGAGGAAGAGGTTTACATGAAACAGCCTGAAGGATTTTCCTCTAGTGATGGTGAGCATTTGGTTTGCAAACTTAAGAAATCCATATATGGATTGAAACAAGCCTCACGTCAGTGGTATTTAAAATTTCATGATGTGATCTCTTCCTTTGGTTTTGAAGAGAACATCATGGATCAATGTATATACCAGAAGGTTAGTGGGAGCAAAATTTGTTTCTTGGTCCTATATGTGGATGACATTCTACTTGCAACCAATGATAAAGGGTTGCTACATGAGGTGAAACAATTTCTCTCTAAAAATTTTGATATGAAAGATATGAGTGAGGCATCTTATGTCATTGGCATTAAGATCCATAGAGAAAGATCTCGAGGCATTTTGGGATTGTCTCAAGAAACTTATATCAATAAAGTCTTGGAGAGATTTCGGATGAAAAATTGTTCACCAAGTGTTGCACCTATAGTGAAGGGTGACAAGTTCGCTTTGAACCAGTGCCCTAAAAATGAACTTGAACGGGAACAGATGCACAACATTCCATATGCTTCAGCTGTTGGAAGCCTAATGTATGCTCAGGTTTGCACAAGACCTGACATTGCATTTGCAGTAGGAATGTTGGGAAGATATCAGAGTAATCCAGGTTTAGACCATTGGAGAGCTGCTAAAAAGGTCATGAGGTATCTTCAAGGGACCAAGGACTACATGCTCATGTATAACAAACTGATCATTTGGAGATAGAGGGCTACTCAGATTCGGACTTTGCTGGCTGCGTTGATTCTCGGAAATCAACATCAGGATTTATATTTATGTTAGCTGGTGGAGCCATATCATGGAGGAGTGCAAAGCAGACCTTGACTGCTACCTCTACTATGGAAGCGGAGTTCGTTGCTTGTTTTGAGGCTACATCGCAAGGTGTATGGTTGAAGAGTTTCATCTCAGGGCTTAGAATTGTTGACTCCATTACTAGGCCAATTAAACTGTACTGTGACAATTCAGCTGCTGTATTTTTGGCTAAAAACCATAAGAGTGGTAGTCGAAGTAAACATATCGACATTAAGTATTTAGCCATAAGAGAACGTGTTAAAGAGAACAAAGTGGTCATAGAACACGTTAGCACTGAATTGATGATAGCTGATCCTTTGACTAAAGGCATGCCAATTAAGAAGTTTAAGGATCATGTGATAAGAATGGGAGTTGGTTCCATGATATAATTGTATTGATAACAATTTGTACAAAGAAACTCTTATTTCAATCGTTTGTTTATTTCTCATTCAGGTGTACACGTTATATGACTTTTGAGAAATGACAAACTTTTCTTTTGGACTCTGAATAAACATATGGTTTATTCATTATGTTATGTTGTCACATTTGGAATGTGGTAAAGAAATTGAATGCATTGTAATACATAGAAGATAATACTCAATTATAGAGGACCTATCGCTATGATTCATGTATTTAGTTTCTTGTTCAGTGTTGATAAAATATACGGACCAAGTGGGAGAATGTAATAACCCATCTTTTAATGGTCCTATTTTATTGACTAAACGTTTCTCCTATTAAAGTGATAACAGCCCCCCCCCCTTAATACCTGAACGCTCGCTTGATGGGGCATGCGGTGAAGGAATTGGGTATAAAAGGGAACCCTTCCTAAGTTTTCAAAAGGTTATCGAAGAGAGAAACCTAATAAGCGGAGGCATTGGAATTGAGTCCCTGATCAAGAGCAATCCTGAAGGCATACACCATCAGAATGCGATGGCTCGTTGATTAGAAGACCGATCCATCGAGAGGAGAGAGAGGAGAGAAAGATCAATCAAGATCCATCGATCGAGATCCCTAAAGAAAGGAAGATCAAGATCCCGTGCAGTCCAAAGATTCAAGGAAGATCGAATTCCTTACCCTCATCGGATAGACCATTAATAATAATGGCTGAAGGTAATTATCGATCATAATAAATATATTGATATCATGATCAATATATTTAAATTAAGTCTTACACTATCGGATTGGATTAAGCTTGGCTTGGGCGAAGAACCATGGTACGATAGCTGAGTGCAATTAAAAGGCTCATGGCATGGTTGCAATTACGTCGGTTTCATCGGTGGCGTGACCTGATCCTGACCACAGTAGCCTTTGTCCTACCATCGAATCTTTTAGACTCACGGATTGAGTCTCATCAGAAAGATGACACGTTTGAATAACGTTCGTGGGCTTAGGTCGCTAGAATATATATATATATATATATATATATATATATATATATATATATATATATATATATATATATTATATATATATTTATTTATTTATTTATTTATGGTGGTGGTGGAGGAGATTTTCACTGTCGTTCATCCTATGAATGATGTTTTGTTGGAGGCACGATAGCATGATAAGCGACGCAAAATCCATGGTGCATCTAAGCTTTTCCTCCATTGAAAATAAAAATTAGCTTTCATTGGGTGCGGTTGGTAATGGTGATGATGATGACGATGATACATAATAGGGGATAACGTACACTGCCGACATGCATTAGCAAACTTGAAGCTTCTCATTGCAGACGATAAGAGACTGGGTGAAGCTTAGTTGGGGCACACTGGGGATCATCCACTATAGCGTTGAGATCTCCCTTCAAATCTAGTAAATAAGCCTTTAAAAACGCGATCATAATCCCCCAGTAGTCCTCATTAGATTGCAACTCAATGATATCCGGCCAGAAATTTGGTCAATAGATTGGATAATCCTTGATTCAGGTGACTGGATTTGGGGAAAATTTTTAAACAATGGTGTAAAAAATATACCTTGACATCCATCGGAGAGATAGGGATTGCCTTTCCACATCAGTTGAAAAAAAAGGGCTCGAGGATTAGATAAAAAAAAAGAAAGTTTTTTCGTATCACATACGATGCAGGAGCGTGCACTGTCTGCACTAATTGATGTAGCTGCATGCAAGCCAGTGCGGAAAGACTTTTTCGAGAGGAAAAAAGAGCGAGCGAATGAAAAAGGACAGAAATTAAGGCATCGCATGGTTTGGGCCAAGAACCATGGTACGATAGCTAAATGCAATTAAAAGGCTCACGGCATGGTTGCAATAGGTCGGTTTCATTGGTGGCCTGACCTGATCCTAACCACAGTAGCCCTTGTCCCTACCATCGACTCTTTAGACTCACAGGTTGAGTCTCATTCTTACACAATTTTAAAATATTGATTAAAGTGATTTATCCTTTGAAATACTCAACGTAGATTGGGGCAACAATGATGCTTACATGAAAGGATGAGGCTCGGTCCTATTGAGTCATGAAGATGGCTCGACTCTATCGAGGTTCGAAGATAAGCTCGATCTTATCGAGGCACGTAGATGGTTCAATCTTATCGAGGCACGCCGATGGATCGACAATGCCACGATCGCGATCGATCACCGCATTTAAATATTCGATCCTGACCCTTCATCCTATTGATCTTTGGATTCAATCTTGTCCCCTCATCCGATCGATCAACGACGATCTGAAGTGTTTGATCTTGACTGTTTAACCAATCAATCAACCATCCATGAACATCCGATCAACATCACTCTGATCAATGACCATAAGTGCAAAGTGCGCCTATAAAGCGTCAATTGCGCCCTTTGCACAGACGTACATCATCCTCAAGCTTTCCACTTATTGTGAGCCTAAGGAACTTAAGCATGAAGGAAGATGTTTCCATATAAATGAACCTTTCTTCTTAATTTTTCGATGTGGAGCTAAATGTTCTCTCAATTTATCATTTATCCGCATAAGGAGATAATGAACTTTTAAGGCCCATTTAAGTATTCCAGGCCTATTGGCCCATTACCTAATAGATACAAGGAAAAGTCTTTGTACACCACCCCCGGTGCAGCAAGTCCTACGTGGGTTGCACCGCCTCTCCTGATTGGTCCACGTGGATCCTACGTGGTTGATGATGCAGAACGGTATGGCTCTGCTACGATGTTACGTTCTGATCGTGATGGCCATTAAAAGCGCTTCGCCTTTATTTTAAAATTGTTGTGCAGACGAAAATGCCATTTCCCTCCAGCCTACTTCTACCGTCATTTTTTCTTGGATTACATCTGTGCAAGAAAACTCTTTCTTCCCCCTCGCTCTGGCTTTCGGATGCTAAGGAATCAGTCCAAGGTTTGAGCAAATCCTAAACCCTCGCTCTGAGGAGTCCGGTCGAAAGAAAACTTCTTGAGAAAATGTCATCCGCAGTAGGAAGTAAAAAGTTCTTGTTCCCACTTCTTTGTAAAGCTCCTTTATTACACCAATAGTTTTTTGTCGTTAGAGGAAGTTAATGTGTGACCAAACCGTTTAATGCGCATGTAACTTCCTTAGACCAAAATAATTATGACATTCCGGGAGTAATAACTGTTTAGAGTTTACTGTTTTGTAGCATGAATGTCATACTGTATAACTTATGAACAGGGGTATCGTCAGAGTGTTTCGGCGGCCTATATTCCCCATTATTTTCTTTCCATATAGCTCTAGTTACAAACCTACGACACCCATGCTCCGGGTATCATCATAAAAGCTACGACACCCCAGATTTACTATTAGAGACCGTAGTTACAAGCCTACGACACCTGTGCTTATAACTGACCATGGAGAGAGCATGGGAATGGATATAAAGAAGAGAAGAAGAGGGGGGAGGGCATTCTACGGAGGGCCAAGAGGAGAAGAGGAGGGAGCAACTCCCCAGTTTAAACCTTAAGAGTCTCGGAATGGGTGTCATCGCCTTAAAGCTAGGGTGTCGTCAGATGAGAGCTGGGGTGTCGTAAGAGCCTAAGTCGGGGATGTCGTGGGTCCCCACCTTTTAACAGTCACGGAACGGGTGTCGTTGCCTTAAAGGTAGGGTGTCATCGCGTTAAAGCTGGGGTGTCGTAAGACCCTAAGTCGGGGATGTCGTCGGTCCCCGCCTTAACAGTCGTCGCACTAAAGCTAGGGTGTCGTCGGATGAGAGCTAGGGTGTCGTAATAGCCTAATTCGGGGATGTCATCGGTCGCCGCCTTAACCATTCCCGCACGGGTGTCATCGCCTTAAAGCTAGGGTGTCGTCGCGGTAAAGATAGGGTGTCGTAAGAGCCTAAGTCATCGGTCCCCGCCTTAACAGTCCTAGCATGGGTGTCGTCTCCTTAAAGTTAGAGTGTCGTCGCGCCAAAGCTGGGATGCCGTAAGAGCCTTAGTCGTCGGTCCCCGCCTTAACAGTCTCCGCACGGGTATCGTCGCCTTAAAGCTAGGGTGTTGTCGCTCTAAAGCTGGGGTGTTGTAAGAGCCTAAGTCGTCGGTCACCACCTTAACAGTCTCGGCATGGGTGTCGTTGCCTTAAAGCTAGAGTGTTATTGCGCTAAAGTTGGGGTGTCATAAGAGCCTAAGTCATCAATCCCCGCCTTAACAGTCCCTGCACAGGTGTCGTCGCCTTAAAGCTAGGGTGTCGTTGCTCTAAAGCTGGGGTGTTGTAAGAGCCTAAGTCATCGGTCCCCGCCTTAACAGTCCCTGCATGGGTGTCGTCGCCTTAAAGCTAGTCATCGCACTAAAGCTGGGGTGTCGTAAGAGCCTAAGTCGTCAGTCCCCGCCTTAACAGTTCCCACACAGGTGTCGTCGCCTTAAAGCTAGGGTGTCGTCGCGCTAAAGCTGCGGTGTCGTAAGAGCCTAAATCGTTGGTCCACGCCTTAACAGTCCCGAAATGGGTGTCGTCGTCTTAAATCTAGGGTGTTGTCGCGCTAAAGCTGGGGTGTCATAAGAGTCTAAGTCGGAAATGTCATTGCCTTAAAGCTAGGGTGTCATCCGATGAGAGCTGCGGTGTCGTAACAGCCTAATTGTGTTGTCGTATTTCTTCAAGTGAGGTGTTGTATTTTTTTAACCTTGGTGTCCTAATGCTTTGTCAAGATATATTAACAGCTAAATCTATGGATATCATTGTTCATGACAGTGTGCCTATATTTCTACAGACGATGCTGAAATTATAGATCGGAAAAAAATCGAGCACACTTCCGGTCGTGCACCTTCACCATCGCTCCAAAAGCAGGGGTTGATACTGTAGTTCCTCAAACTAGAATGGAATTCTATTCAGCAGATGAAGTATATACTTTCTACAATGGATACGCAAAAAGAGTTAGTTTTGGAATCACAACAGTGTGTAGCAGGGCCAACAACAACAAACAACTTTGCTTCAAGCACCTGGTGTGTTGGAGGCAAGGAAAATCTAGAAAAACAAAGAAGAGCATGAATCATAGGGATACTGGGAAAGTTGATTGCATGGCATCCATAAAAGCAAGATTGAATGTTACAAGTGGTAAGTGGATATTGGTTGAGGTTTCTCTAGAACATAACCATGGGATGTCCATAACATCAACTGGTTATCTACGGTCGCATAGGAGGATCAGCACACCAGAGAAGGCAAAGATCAGCAATTTACATGTCGTGAATGTTCCGATAACTCATATATACTCTGTCATAGCAAGGAGAAAAGGGGGCAGAAGACAATTAGATTTCACCGAAAAGGATGCTCGTAATTTCATTTGTCGCGAACGTCAGTCTAAGCTGAAAGAAGGAGATGCTCAGTCGATGGTAATCCATTTCATCGAAATGCAACTCAGAAATCCCAATTTCTTCTATACCTTAGACCTCAATGATAATGGTCATCTCAGGTCTGTCTTCTGGATTCATCCAAGGTCAAGATTGGCATGCACATACTTCGGTGATGTTCTAAGCTTTGACTCGACCTACTTGACAAATAGATATCAAATGCCTTTTTGTCCATTCGTCGGGGTCAACCATCATGGACAGTCCACCTTGCTTGGTTGCGCATTATTGTTTGATAAGAGTACTGAGACATATAAATGGGTTTTTCAGTCATGGCTGGATGCAAATGGTGGTCAAGCACCTATTGCCATAATAACTGACCAAGATAAGGCAATCGAGGCTGTTGTTAAAGAAGTTTTTCCTAACACACGACATCAATTTTTTCTTTGGAATATATTGAAGAAGATACCTGAAAAGATTGGCCACATTTGCACAGCAAATCCTAAATTTATGGTTGATTTTGATGAGGCGATATATGATTCATTGACCATACAGTCATTCGAGGAAAGTTGGGCACATGTTATGGAGAAATATAAAGAATGCAAGGCTATAGATTGGTTCAATGTCCTTTACGAATGTCGGGATAAATGGGTCCCAGTTTACCTAAAGGATACATTCTTCGCCGGTTTGTATGTCATTGTCTTTGGTTCATGTTCGTGTTCAACGCTTCTTTTTTTGACAAAATTATGTACAGGGATGCCATCTTCACAAAGGAGCGAGGGCATAAATCACTTCTTCGATGGGTTTATAAATTCAAAGACTACACTAATGGAGTTCATAGGTAAGTATAAAGATGCCTTGGAGAAAAGGTACGAGGCCAAAAATGAGAAAGATAATAGGACATTGCAAATGATTGCTTTCCTAAAGACATCATCACCTTTTGAGAGACAAGCTGCATGAAGGTATACAAGGCGCATTTTCAAAAAATTTCAGAATGAGATCTTTGAAATGGCTGCATCAAATACTAAATTGATCAAGGAAGCTGATGACTATTGTGTATATTTTGTAAAGTCGTATGAAAGGATTGAAGTCGATGGAATCGGCAAGGAGATGATCAAAGAATATATCGTGTCATACGATAGAAATATTGAGGATGTCCAATGCCAGTGTCGATCCTTTCAGTTTAAGGGTTACCTGTGTAGGCATGCCTTGTTGGTTCTTCATCAAAGCGGCGTATTTCGTTTACCAGATAAATACTTCTTGAAGAGATGGTGCAAGGACATGAAATACCAATTCGACGATTTCGACTGCAATACTGAAGGTTGTGATAAAAGCACACGAAAATCACTGTAAGTGACAATTTTTTATTTGAAATGTCTTAATATATATTTTCGATAACATTATTTTATTGATTGTAGATATAGTTTGCTGAGTCATCGAATGATGAAGCTCGCAGAGATAGCCTCCATGTCTGAATATGCATTTAATTTAGTGATGGATGGTCTAACACCTATATTCAAAATTGCCGTGGATGCTAACTGTGCAGCTAAGCCAAGTATAGAGCTTGTAATTTAAGATCCTCAGCAAATTAGGACAAAAGGTCGCCCAAGAGAGAACAGATTAAAGAGTGGAGTCGAGAAGAAGTCAAAAAGATCAAGGAAAAATCTGGTCAAGGCAACCGTTGACGCTCCACTAATGCAAAATGAAGTAAGAGCTGCTTCAAGCAACATGCAGACTTGTATGCAGTCAATTAACACCGAAGAGGACATGGAAAGAATTGTACCACCTTCTGAAACTTTGATGGACGAGTTTGATGCTTATGTATTGAGTCAACTAACACAGTAGCACATATAAAACACGGGTGTCGTAACTTTGTAACTAGGGTGTCTTGGTCGCAAATGAAGTGCTTTGTAACTAGGGTGTCTTTTTCAGCCAAATGAAGTGCTCATCTCGTCTGCCAAGAGGATTTGATATTTTACAATATGCTTGCACTGTTACGACACCCCAGCTCTCGCCTAACGATACCTCGCTTTAAAGCGACGATACCCTTGTTTTCACAAAAGGACACCAATGCTTTTAGCACGACGACACCCCAGCTCTGGGCTAACGACACCCTAGCTTTAGCTCGACAACACCCAAAAGGCAAAAATCCTATGACACCCCTATTTTCACGAAAGGACATCAATGCTTTTAGCGCGATGACCCTTCAGTTCTGGGCTAACAACACCCTAGCTTAGCTCGACGACACCCGAAAGGAAAAAATCCTACGACACCCCTGTTCTCACGAAAGGACACCAATGCTTTTAGCGCAACGACACCCCAGCTCTGGGCTAACGACACCCTAACTTTAGCTCGACAACACCCGAAAGGAAAAAATCCTACGACACCCTGTTCTCACGAAAGGATACCAATGCTTTTAGCGCGACGACCCCCAATCTCTGGGCTAACGATACCCTAGCTTTAGCTCGACGACACCCGAAAGGCAAAATCCTATGATACCCCTGTTCTCAATTTATGATATTCTAGTTTTCAATTTACGACATCATATATGAAAACTCAAGAAATTATGAAGTATAAAAGGCATAAATATGAATAAATCGAGGACAACCATGTTCTAAATATAAAATATTTGCATTTGCATTCAATATGAAACAGTGTTAATATGAATAAATTACATTAAATTTTCAATGAAAGAAGAAAAAAATTAAGAACAGTTTGCGACAAGGTCGTTGATCTTTTGGTTGAGGCCCTCTCTCAATATCGCTGTAGCTAATTGTCGCTGGTATTCTCTTACTTCCTCCATCGTGAAATCCATCTTTATATCAGGATTGTCCCATCGAGCAAGACATTCCATGTATCTCAGACAGTATAGGCCATAATCTAGCGATCCGGCCAGTTGATTTGGGCAATCCGAAATCTCTTCCATCGGCCAAGTCATCACCTCCTCTTTATCGCAGTAGATATGGAATATGTGGCCAAGAATTGTATGCCATTTCTTTGCATTGGTCTTGTACCTAGCGTTGTGTTTTAATGAATTCAGGTGCATGAACACATTTCTTTCCATATCGACAGCAACAAGATGCCAGTGCGAGTTAACAGAGTTTATTATGGTGAATATAAACCAGAATTGGGCCTTATCTTCATCGGATACATCGTCAAATATCAAAGCCCCTAATGATGCAGCGAGTTCATGAGGAGTTAATGAAGAATTCAGACACATAGCGGCTACGAAAACAGATGCAAAGATGCACTTATGGTATTGGTCCGGATACTCTGTCCAGTTGCACATCAAAAACTCCTAGCTGGCATCAATTATCTGCCAATGGAATGTAAACCGATTAATAGGGCATCGTGATGTTTGAATTGCGGTATCGCGAAGGATTTTTGGCCGAGCATAACAGGGTGTCATTTTTATTTAACAGAGGTATCTTGTTTCTTTAACTTGGGTGTCGCAATACTCCCGATTTTCTTCTACGATATCGCCAAGCTTTTCTCCAGCATTCGTTTGGAGCACGGGTGTCGTAGGCTTGTAACTACGGTATCTTAACAGTAAATCTGAGGTATTGTAGCTTTTATGATGACACTAGAGCTATATGGACAGGAAATAACGGGGAATATAGGCCGAAACACTCTGTCGACACCCCAGTTCATAAGGTATAACATCCTAGTTAAAAGAGTATGACATTGTGCTACAAAACATTAAACTCTAAATAGTTATGACTCCCAGAATGTCATAAATGTTTTGTTCTAAGGATGTTACCCGTGCATTAAACGGTTTGGTCACACATTAACTACCTCTAACGAGAAAAAACAGTTGGTGTAATAAAGGAGCTTTACAAAGAAGTGGAAACAAGAACTTTTTACTTCGTGCTGCGGATGACATTTCCTCCAGAAGTTTTTGTACAAAGACTTCAGTAGCCAGGTATTCCAGCCTCGAAGCTGAAATATTTCTTTCGACCGGACTCCTCAGAGCGAAGGCTCAGGATCTTGCTCAAATATTGGACTGATTCCTTAGCATCAGAAAGCCAGAGCGAGGGGGAAGAAAGAGTTTTTCTTGCACAGATGTAATCCAAGAAAAAATGGCGGTAGAAGTAAGCTGGAGGGAAAGGGAATTTTCGTTTGCACAGTAATTTTAAAATAAAGGCGAAGCGCTTTTAATGGCCGTCACGATCAGAACGTAACATCGTAGCAGAGCCATACCGTTCTGCATCGTCAGCCACGTAGGATCTACATAGAAGGCGGTGCAGCCGGCGATGTACAAAGACTTTTCCTAGATACAAAGTGGGGCACCAACAACGCATGAAAACGATGAAAACAAGGAAAGAAACAAGGGAAGAATGGTAGACCACTTCATTGCAAAACCTAAGGTCAAGTTGACTGAGATGGTCGCCTGCCCCAAGGAAACGATAGGGACATGGCACCACCTTGCTCTGCAACACGACCGGACGAACGAGATCCCTATGGCTGTAGTAGGTTGAAACTTGAAACCTAAGGTCAGCCATTCGGCCTTCGCCCTGTCTTTACTGATGATCTATCGGCTGTAAGAATAAGATCAATTTGGTCATTGAGGACGACACAGCTGCTATGGATGACGCGAGCTGACTGCAGAGGATGAGACCAGCTGGCCTCGCCTTCGCTCAGCAATGAAGGGAGGGAAGGACACGGCCTCACCTGTCAGCCCTCACCTTCGTTTGATGGCCCACACCAAAAACAGAGCATCCAAGAGGAATCGGAGAATAACTACAAGAATAATCGAGAATAAATGGGCTAAGCAAGAATAAGAGGGAATAAGCAAAAATAATCAAGATTATATGGGCCTTTAGCTTTTCTTTTCTCATACTATGAGAAATAATAAACAACCATCCAAAACTGATAAGATTCTCATGAAAAAATAAAGAATTTTTTCATCTTCTACAAAACACAAGTCAAAGAGAAAATATATTCATATATCAAATTATGGATTAATAATCCTCAATGCCTATAAACATTTTACAATCCGAGTAAAAACACTTCCACACAAACCTCATGAAAAAATTCAATATAAATCTCCTCAGCCTTGTCAATATGCTCCTCTTCTTCCTGAGCCACTGCATCTTGGCACTGCCGATACTTCGACAGCAAATCATCCGTTCATATTGCTCTCTGGCTCATCTTGGGTGTTCTGCTATTGACAGCATGAACTCTCTCTCTAGACTGTGCTGTCTGGTCGTACCACTAGCATTGCCTTGAACGGGCATCCTGCTTAGCAAACTTGTTGTCACTCGCCCTTTTTGTAAAATATCAAAATCATGCATTGATTTTTTGAACCTTCCCATGGTGTCAAGTTTCTGCTCTACCTCCTTCATTGTGGGCCTTTCTTCCCCTTTCAATCTCAGACACAATTCAGTAAGAGTAGCAACTATTTCAATTTGCTCTTCTCCTCCCTCTCTCAAAATGTGGGGGTCTAAAATGCCATAGAGATGATTCTCTCTTAATGAACAAATAAAATCCATTGTTAGAGTTCTGTCCCTATCTCTACTGTAATAGGTTGGGTTCTTCCCAGTTAGCAACTCCAAAAGAATGACTCCAAAGCTATAAACATCACTTTTTTCTGTTAGTTGACCTGTTTGATGGTACTCAGGATCTAAGTAACCATATGTTCCTTGAACAGCTGTAGTTACACGCGTTCGATTAAAAGGAATAGATCTTGAAGCACCAAAATCTGATATTTTTGCAGTATAACTTTCATCAAGTAGTATGTTAGATGACTTAACATCTCTATGGAAAATAGATATTGAAGCAGCAGAGTGTAGATAGGACAGTGCACTTGCAATTTCAGCAGCAATCCTTAGGCGGTCTTGCAATGATAGAGGAGCAAAATGTTGGCTATCATGGAGATGGTCGAAAAGAGTTCCACCAGAAATAAATTCATATACCAACAAGGGGACTTGAGATTCTAGGCAACATCCAAAGAGTTTAACCACATTCCTATGATTGATTTGAGAAAGAATGACCATCTCATTTATAAATTGATCTAACTCAGTTTGATTTGCTATCTTTGACCTTTTGATAGCAACAACCCGCTGGTCTGATAGAATTCCTTTAAAAACAGTGCCATGGCCTCCTTTTCCAACAACACGGGTTCTATCAAAATTGTTGGTTGCCTTCTCTAGCTCTTCTAGTGTGAAGATTTTCATTCTCTCAACAAGAGTTTCATCAGAAGAGACTAGTTGCTGTAATAACAAACCATGGTTTTGGCGAAAAAACTTTTCCTTTCTATTTTTCACTTTACTTTCTTTCAATTTTCCCCAAATCAGAATGCAAGATCCAAGAATAAGAAGAATGCCAGCTGCAACTCCACCAGCTGTTATAATAATTGTTCCTGCTAAGATGTAATAACATAAATTGACATTCTGCAATGTTTTGGATGGTAAAAAGTAGACCAAGATCACATCAGCAGGACAAAGAAGTAGAGGAAAAAAAAAATAGAACTCTTGCTAGTTATGGCCATGATGATATCTAATCTCAAGTAATATTTTTAATTATTATTTTTTTGTTTAATGGATCAGTAGTTGAGGAAAACTATAGCAATTATGAGGTAGATAGGTGTAGAAGAGAGAACGAGAGAGAACGCACCTAAAATGGCCTTCTCTCTGATGCAGCCTGCTGGTGTCAGAGCATTTCCATGGGTGCCTTGTGGACAGATGCATGCGTAGGTCCCGGGGGAATTAAGACAGGTTCCATAGCATGGATATTGCTCCGGAAGCTCACACTCGTTTATATCTACAATAAAACACAGCTTTATCAGAAGAGCCATGGTTTGAAGCAAAAAAAAAAAAAAAAGGTGGCAACTCAAATCACTCAATTCCATCTAAATTTGGATTGGTAATATGGACATATTTATTCACAATTCAATAATTCCATCAGAAAACTCACAAATCTATAAGAAAATAAATAATTAAGTTATTTAATTTGTACAGAAGTTTAAGAACTCAGCTGAAAAATTACAGTGTGCGTCCAAAGTTAAACAAAAGCGTTATGTACAAAAACTTACAGATAATAATTATTCATAGCTTCTGATCAAAAATAATTATATAGTGTTAATAAGCATTATATGCAAAAAAATACTTTGACAAGGGCAGTTTGATTGAGCCTGATAGCAGATCCAGCCAATAAAATCTGCTGAGTTATTCAATTGAATAGCTGAGTTTCTTGATTAGATTGCAACTCAATGATGATCCGGCCAGAAATTTGGTCAATGGATTTGATGATCGATCCTTGATTGAGGTGGCTGGATTTGGGGAAAATTTTTAAACAATTGTCTAAAAAAAAATACCTTGACATCCACCGGAGAGATAGGGATTGCCTTCAAAGCCCTGTGAACATTTGCAGTAATGCCCAGGGCCATTGGGAGAGTCGCTGCACTCGCTATGCTCGCTGACACACCGGTAAGAAGTCTTGTTAAGCTTGGCTTCCTCGCAGTTGGTGCCCCCTACCGCCCAATCCAGCGCTACAGGCACCCCCATCTTATTTCTATCATAGAAGTCGAATGATATGATATCGGAGGCCATGAACTTGTACCACTCCTGGTCAGCCAAGAAAGAATAGCTGCAAGGATACACCTTGTAGATGCTGGAGCTATTGAACCTGGTGGGATCGATGACAGAATTATAGAAGACGAACCCCTTGGGAATGGAAGTCTGGCAGCAGCCCATGCCGTTGCACAAGCCATTGTAGATTTGGCTAATGTCGCTGCACGTCGACAGGCACCCGCTTGCATAGCTCTGGCCATTGGAGCTCAGTATGTAGGCGAGGGTGTTGCAGCCAATGGTGGTGAATTTGTTGCGAGTATCGGAGAACTTGAACGGTGTGCCTCTCAAGTCCATTTGCGAGATGTATTGCCGTGGAAGTCGCTGGTATTGTTATCGTAGCACAGCCAGCTGATGTACCAGTAGACGTGCGCTAGGCCTTGCGGCAGCTCGACATCGATCAGCTCGATGTTACCGCCTAAGAAAGGCTTGGAGTTGTTGCAGGTGACCTCGAAGCCTTCCATGGAGCAGCCCTGGCCGATGCCGAAGGGGTATGGGATGCTGATATTGCCGCACTTCTCTGGGCAACCTGGCAACGACGAAGTGATCGCTGATGCCATGGTTGCGCTTCCTAGCAGCAGCACCAGCAAAGGCAGCTGGAGCAAGAACATTGGCGTTGACTCCATCGATCCCTCTACTGTTGCTGGATGGATTTCAGCTCTTTAGACAAAGATGCAAGGGGGGGGGAAGAAGAATCCAACCACACGTGCATGACCTGTTTGAGAGAAAACCCACGCCACAGCCGGTGAACTGCTCTTTAAATAAATAAATAAATAAATAAAAGTCCAATTAACGTGGCCCCTTTTTTTTATTAGGGGAGAAACTCCGGCCGGTTCCCGTGGGAATAGGGACTCCGATAATAAATGGACGGCGTTAATTTTTTACTCCGGCCTGGAAGAGTTTGACTTTCTAATTTCCAGGAAATTTCTATTTACACCACAAATATTACTCTCAGCCCCCGCACCTTAAAAAAAATAAAATATTTAATTTATTCTATTATGTAATAACCTTTACACCCTTTGAAATTTCTCTAAACATCCCATCCTGATCAATCATCCCCCTTTTTCTTTCTATTTCAGTTTTCTCAACCCCGTTCCCTTTCGTACATGTTTAGCATGATGAGACCGAATAGTAACATACTGTTCGACCTGTTCAGTCCGAACATATATATATTTTTGATCTGATAGGTCGAACATATATGTTGTTCGGCCTAATAGACTGGACATTCCACGACTGTTTCCAACATTTGGTTTCCAACGTTGGCATATTTAACCCAAAACGCGTTCGGTTTTCGGAAGCCTCTCTCTTTTTTTTTTTTATCCCCATGATTTTTATAAAATGTCTGAGATGAACCCACCTGAGGCAACTCCTTTTTTTTTTACATGACATTCTTTATTTAATTCTTTTATTTAAAATTAAATTAAATATAAATTTAACTTTATTTATAATTTTATTTTATTTTTTATCGAATAAAAATAAAATTAACTTTATTCATTGAAGATAACATCTTTTGCTTTTATCGTCTCCTATCGAAAGAAAGGAAGTCTCTCGATTGAAAAAGAGAAGGAAATGAATGTTGGAAGAGGAGGTATGAAGAGAAAAAGAGAATAGGGTGTGAGAGTAATTTTGAAATTTTTAAAATTTAATGGGTGTAGAGAGAAAATTCGTGGCTATGGAGAGTAATTAAATTTTTTTTAAGATTTTAGGACGTAGAAAGAGTAATTTTTGTGGTGTATATAGCAGCTCCCTAATTTTTATGCACTTGTCTGCCAAATGTTTTGAGAGAAGTTTTTGACTTTTCTTGTTGACCAAAAGGGCAGGAGGAAAACTCGGCGGCTGTGGTAGGTGTTTGAATTGACCAAATCCTTTTGAAAATCGAAGAGCGACATGGAGTTTTAGTGTTCCGTTTGATTTCGTTTTCCTCTCAGCTCTATCTTGCTCAACAAGTACCTGGTGCTCGTTCCACGCTCATCACCAGTTCTGTTCCCGAATTATCATAATAACCTCTGCTATACAGCCTTTAAAGATGAAATATTATTCTTGCTAAAAAATTTATTTAAAAAAAGTTGAAATTTAAACATAAAAAGTATCTCAGAGCTCATATTATCATATATTAGTCTCGATTTTGAATATTTATACCTGATCAAAAAGTTAAAATAATATTTTTTAACTTTTTTTAATGTAAAATCCTTAATTATTATACTATTTTGAAAAAAGAATAAAAGTATTTATTTTAAAAAATAAAGATATAGGGCTAAATTTTATTAACTTTTATGATCCAATTAAAGTAAAAAAAAAAATTTACTGTACCATCTTTTGATGCAGCAAGTGTGTATCAG
The DNA here is from genome assembly GCA_900491605.1 of Calamus simplicifolius. Classification (NCBI taxonomy): domain Eukaryota; kingdom Viridiplantae; phylum Streptophyta; class Magnoliopsida; order Arecales; family Arecaceae; genus Calamus; species Calamus simplicifolius. The sequence continues at coordinate 21,000 of UESW01002320.1, forward strand.
TTGTGCGAATTAGCTATCCTTTCGTGTTGATGCACGTACAATGCGCAATAAGTCCCGTTGGGCCATCACACTTGCACCGGCATATATGAACGGCTAATGTGCTTATTTGATGTAGCAAGACTTTTTTCTTAAAAAAAATTATATTTTTTTTTAAATTTGATGTATAACCGTTTTGCACTAGAAGTAAAATAAAAAATAAAAAAAATTATGGACTCTCAAAAATGTATTGATCGTTGAACCGTAACCTACTTCTCAGCTGCACAAGTGGAACTAACCTTATTGTCTTGTCCACAGCATCGTAAGCTGTTTCCTTGTTTTGCAGTCCACACTAACCAGCACTACTTTCCCAGGCTGATGGAATGAAAGGAAAGAATCGTCTTATCAAGCGAGCAAGGCTTGTTCTGCTAACTTTTCTGTTGGAGATTATTGAGAAATTATTGTCCCAATCTTATTGATTTTGATGATTACCAAAAGTCATGAGTATATTAAAAGATGCAATGAGTTTATTTACATGAGCAATGAATTTATTTAGAACAATCAATGAGTATGTTAAGTATGACTTTAATCAATTTGAAAGTAACTTCAAGCTCCATGTTTAAGCTTTCAAAAAGAAATTTTTATACTTCATATCTCAATCAATGAGTTTTTGGAACATTTCTTGAATTGATTCCTAATGACAATTTTATTGTATTCAAGTCAAAAATTAATTTAAAATGAATCTGGAACGAATTTCAAGTCAATCAGAAAATTCTCTGATTTTCGATACATTCCGGAGCCGACTCTAGAGTTTCAGAGTCGACTCCACTCAGTATACAGAGATGTCTGTTTGTCTCGAGTCGACCCATGTGATTTCTCGAGTCGACCCCCGATTTTGTCGAGCCGACTCCATGACTGTGTGAGTCGACTCCGCTCAGACACCAGAGAATTGTTTTTCTGAGCACTTCTCGAGTCGACCCCTTACTTTTCATGAGTCGACCCCCGACTGTCAGGAGTCGACACCTTATTTTCGATGAGTCGACCCTTTACTTTCTGAATATTTCTATTTTTGGTATCGCGTCTTCGAGCCGACTCGCCTAAAGCTGGAGTCGACTCCAACAAATCTGGGCGTGATTTTTCTGAATGCCAACTCAGCGTCAACGGTAAGATTTTTCAATAACGGCTAGATTTTTTGTGTCTAACGACTATATTTTCGCAGAGTCTATAAATAGAGAGCTGTTTTCAAATCAAGAGAAGAAATACAAATCAAGAGAGAAAAAGAGGAAAAACAAAGCATCATTTGAAAAATCCGAGATTCAAAAATAGAGTGAAAGAAAAGGCATGAAATCAAAGGAGACTTCATCTGTGCTCAAGTTCATCAATCCAAGAGAAGTCTAGAAGAAAATCCAAGAGCCATTCAAGAGCAAATCAAGAGATTTTCAACATTCAAAGAAAGGAAGAAAAAGCTCAAATCAACTCCAACTTTCAATCCGTGAAGAATCTGAGCTGAGGCCCGATTCCACACTTCAAAGGAGTTGAGGAAAAGAAGAAAAGAAGAAAAGCCTGCACTCAAATCAAATCTAAACAGGCTCTTCTAAACCTTGCTTTTATTTTGAAATATCTGCTCTAAAGGAGCTGTTTTGTATTAAACTTACATTTTTCTTGTGGTTTACTAATTCAATCAGAGGGTTGAATTAGTGGAGGTAGTGTACCTCGTCACAAGCTAAGGTTAGCTTGTGTGTTGGGTTTTGTGCTGGTAAGCCCGTGTAAAACGGCTGGGTTCGTTGTGATCCCGGGAAAACAACAAGTTTGGGTTGTAAGCTTGTAAAACAACTCGACTGTAATCGAGGTGATTATAGTGTGGACCCAAGTGGAGCTTGGGAGTGGACGTAGGTGTTGGATACACCGAACCACTATAAAATTTCTGTGTTTGCCGTGCTTATTTATCTCTCTCTTGCTATCATGCTTTAACTTGAATTAATTGTTTGCATCCTCTCATCAATAGTTTAAATTATATTAAAAGGCTTAATTTTTAAAAGAACCAATTCACCCCCCCTCTTGGGTTGCCATCTGGGCCAACAATTGGTATCAGAGCTTGTGCTCATTTGTTTTTGATTGATCACACGATCAAGAGCGAAAGATCCAAATGGCAACACAAGCCAGCTCAAGTTTTGCTGAGGGTCATTCCACAAATAGACCACCCTTGTTTAATGGTTCCAACTATTCATATTGGAAAGCAAGAATGAGGATATTCATTCAAGCTACTGATTATGAATTATGGAGTGTCATAATTAATGGACCTAGTACACCCACACACTTAGTTGATGGTTCTATAGTTCCTAAGCCCGAAAGGGATTGGAATGAAAATGATAGGAAGATGGCTCAGCTTAATGCAAAAGCCATGAATGTTTTATATTGTTCTCTTGATGCTAATGAATTTAATCGTATCTCTACTTGTAATTCCGCTAAAGAGATATGGGATAGATTAGAGGTTACCCATGAGGGAACCAACCAAGTTAAAGAATCTAAGATTAATATACTTGTGCATAAATATGAATTGTTTAGCATGGAACAATCTGAAACCATAACATGCATGTATACTAGATTTACTGATATTGTTAATGGTTTGAAGAGTCTTGGAAAAACCTATACTAATGCTGAATTGGTTCGCAAAATTCTTAGGTCATTACCAAGATCATGGGAAGCCAAAATGACAGCCATTCAAGAAGCCAAAGACCTAAACACTCTACCTTTGGAAGAGCTTCTTGGATCTCTTATGACCCATGAATTGACAATGAAGCAACATGTGGAGGAGGACAACAAAAAGAAAAAGACAATTGCCCTCAAGGCTGCAAAAGTTGAAGATAGCAGCAGCGATGATGAGGATGATGATGAAGACACAGCTCTTCTAGCAAGAAAGTTTAAGAAATTCATGAGGAGAAAGAAACCCTTCCACAAAAGAAAATTTGGAAATAAGATGGAAGGAGAAAAGGAAAAAGATAAGGACAAGGACAAAGAGAAAGACCCCTTGATCTGTTATGAATGTAAGAAACCGGGGCATTATAGATATGACTGTCCGCAATTGAAAAAGACTTTCAAGAAAAAGAAGAAAGCGTATGTTGCAACTTGGAGCGACAGTGATGAATCTTCTTCCGAAGAAGAAGAACAAAAAGAGGTTGCCAACATTTGTTTTATGGCGAATGACGACGACGAGGTAAGTACTGAAAACCCCTGTGATGATTTTGCTTTCGATGAATTATTTGAAGCCTTCAATGAACTTGTAGATGATTTTAAGATTTTGAAAAAGAAATATAAATCTCTGAAAACTGAAAACATAAACTTAATTAAAGAGAAAAATGAAGTGATGCTTGCAATTAAAGATTCAAAAGATAAAAGGAAAATATTTCTTAAAGAAAAGAATGATTTTACTCATGAAATTAATACACTAAAATCTGAAAACGAAAATCTGACAAAAGATTTGAAAAAGCAAATGCAAACTCTATCTTTGGAAAATGAACAGCACATTGTAGAAAATGAATCTCTAAAGAAAGAAGTTAAAAATATAAAGATATTGTTGATAAATTCACCTTAAGTTCACTAAACTAAACATGATTTTAGATAGTCAAAAAGCAGTTTTTGATAAGGCTGGATTAGGATACAATACATTAAGAAAACAAAAATCTTTGAAAAACATTTTTGTACGTGCTAGCCAAAGTAACATCACTTGTTTTAAATGTAATTTAAAAGGGCATAAATCATTTGAATGTAATTTACAAAAACCAAATAAGAATTTAAATTTTAAAGGGAAGAAAATATGGGTTCCGAAAGGAACAATATTTGTTGCTACTAACCATGAAGGACCCAAGAAAGCTTGGGTACCTAAACATAAAGTTTGATTTCATTGCAGGAATGTCTTGTGGCCAAGAGATCAAAGAGAAAGTGGTATCTTGATAGTGGCTGCTCAAGACATATGACGGGTGACAAAGAAGAATTCATCACCCTTGAAGAAAAGAAAGGAGGAGTTGTTACGTTCGGTGATAATGGTAAAGGTCAGATTATGGGCCTTGGTAAAATCCGTATAACTCCATCCACCTTTATAGATAATGTACTTTATGTTGATGGTTTGAAGCATAACTTAATTAGTATAAGCCAATTGTGCGATAAAGATTTTAAAGTATCATTTGAAACCTCTTTCTGCACAGTGTCTAATTCCATTGATAATAGCATTGTATTTACTGGTTATAGACATGGCAATGTTTACTTGGTTGATCTAGACAAATTATCTATGAGTGATCATTGCTTAATTGCTGATAATGCTAATATGAATGAAATTGGATGGTTATGGCATCGTAGATTAGGTCATGCAAGCACACACCTAATTTCAAAACTAATTAAAATGGACTTAGTTAAAGGGCTACCTAAAATAGATTTTGAAAACAACAAAATATGTGATGCATGTCAATTTGGAAAACAAACAAGAAGTTCTTTCAAATCTAAAAATGTTGTTTCAACTTCTAGGCCATTAGAGCTACTTCACATGGACCTTTTTGGACCAACTAGAACCACAAGTCTAGGAGGAAAGAAATATGGTCTTGTGATTGTAGATGATTACTCTAGATACACTTGGGTATTGTTTTTAGCTCACAAAGATGAGACTTTCTCGATATTCCTGAAATTCTTTAAGAAAGTCACAAATGAGAAAAACACTACCATAGTGTCTCTAAGAAGTGATCATGGAACTGAATTTGAAAATCACCTATTTGAAAATTTTTGTGCTGAAAATGGTATTAATCATAATTTTTCTGCACCTAGGACCCCACAACAAAATGGTGTTGTAGAAAGAAAAAATAGGACTTTAGAAGACATGGCCCGTACCATGCTATGTGAAAGCAACCTACCAAAGTATTTTTGGGCGGAAGCTATAAACACGGCATGTTACATTTTAAATAGAGCCCTAATAAGACCAATACTTAAGAAAACACCTTATGAACTATGGCAAAACAGAAAACCTAATATTAGATATTTTCATGCATTTGGTTGTAAATGCTTTGTTCATAATAATGGTAAAAATAATTTAGGCAAATTTGATGCTAAATCTGATGAAGGAATATTCTTAGGATATTCAACAACTAGTAAAGCATATAGAGTATTTAACAAGAAAACTTTAGTTGTTGAAGAATCCATTCATGTAGTTTTTGATGAATCTTTAGCAACTCGTTCCGAAAAGTTTGATGATGAGGAAGATACAAACATAATTGAGAAAGATCTTGAAAAATTAAATATTGATGTATCTTCAGATCATGAGCAAGAAGCTAAAGATAATGATTCACCTAAGGATGATGATACTAACACTAATCATAATGATATGGATCTTCCTAGAGATTGGAGATACGCTTATAGTCACCCTAAGGAATTGATTATAGGTGATCCATCTCAAGGAATAAGAACTAGATCATCTATGAGAAATATTAGTAATCATCTTGCATTTGTATCACAAATTGAACCTAAAACTATTGAAGAAGCTGAAAAAGATAATAATTGGATGTTAGCTATGCAAGAAGAATTAAATCAATTTACTAGAAATAATGTATGGACATTAGTAGAAAGACCTAAAGATCATTCTGTTATAGGATCAAAATGGGTATTTAGAAATAAACTAGATGAAAATGGCATAGTAATTAGAAACAAAGCTAGATTAGTTGCAAAAGGATATAATCAAGAAGAAGGTATTGATTTTGATGAAACCTTTGCACCAGTAGCTAGATTAGAAGCCATTAGACTATTACTTGCATTTGCATGTCACATGAATTTCAACTTATTTCAAATGGATGTAAAAAGTGCTTTTCTAAATGGATTTATAAATGAAGAAGTATATGTAGAACAACCACCAGGTTTTGAAGATCATGAATTTTCAAATCACGTTTTTAAATTGCACAAAGCATTATATGGTTTGAAACAAGCACCTAGAGCATGGTATGATAGATTAAGTAAATTCTTAATTGAAAATGATTTTATAAGAGGAAATGTAGATAAAACATTATTTTTGAAAAGAAAAAGTAAAGATTTATTAGTAGTTCAAATATATGTTGATGATATTATTTTTGGTGCTACTAACAATCTTCTATGTCAAGAATTTGCTAAGTTGATGCAGGGTGAGTTTGAAATGAGCATGATGGGAGAACTCAACTTCTTCCTTGGACTCCAAATCAAACAAGAAAAGGAAGGGATTTTCATCAACCAAACCAAGTACACAAAGGAACTACTCAAAAAGTTTGGTATGGATTCAATGAAACCCCTTGGAACTCCAATGAGTCCTTCATGCAAATTAGACAAAGATGAGGAAGGTAAGAAAGTTGATCAAAGTACTATCGAGGTATAATCGGATCCCTACTCTACTTAACTGCAAGTAGACCTGATATAATGTTCTCTGTTTGTCTATGTGCTAGATTTCAATCAGAACCTAAAGAATCTCACTTAATTGCTGTTAAAAGAATACTAAGATACTTAAATGGAACAAAAAATGTAGGCTTATGGTATTCTAGAGACTCAACATTGAACTTAATTGCATATTCTGATTCTGATTATGCTGGATGTAAGTTAGATAGGAAAAGCACAAGTGGTGCATGCCAATTCTTAGGAAGTAACTTAATCTCATGGTTTAGCAAAAAGCAAAATTCAGTTGCATTATCAACTACTGAAGCTGAATATGTTGCAGCTGGAAGTTGCTGTGCTCAAATCCTATGGATTAAGCGACAACTTGAAGACTATGGTATCACACTTGACAAAACACCTATAAAATGTGACAACACAAGTGCAATTAATCTAACAAAAAATCCAATTCAACATTCTAGAACAAAACACATAGAAATTAGATATCATTTTATTAGAGAACATGTAACGAATGGAGAAATATGTCTTGATTATGTTAATACTGAAGATCAATTAGCTGATATATTTACAAAACCCTTGAGTGAAGAAAGATTCTGTTATCTTAGAGGAGAGTTAGGGATTTGTGATCCATTAGAATGATTTGAAACCCCTAAGAAAAATTATCTAGAACTCTTTCTAATCTTTGATCTTTAAGGAAATCTTATCTAGAATTCATATCTAATTGATCTCCAATGATTTTTTATCAATTTTTATGATCAATATCCGGACACATTTCAGATTCTCTGAAACTTTATGTTTTTGCTCTGAAATGGTCTCGGAGCCGACTCGGTCAGTATCGGAGTCGACTCCATGTTTCTGCTGAAACTCTGGAGCCGACCCCATCTCTGTGCGAGTCGACTCCACTTCGGGATAATTTCTGTGACTACCCGGAGTCGACCCCACACTTTGCGGGAGCCGACTCGAAGTGGTCCCAGGTCGATTTATCTAGGGCAGAGTCGACTCCTCGTTCACTTCTATCTCTCAAATCATTCAAATACTCTCTCCAAAATTTTTCCTAACCTACCAAATCCTTAGAAATCCTTGATTAACCTTTCCACTAAATCAAATGGCTCCTAAAACCCGTGGTTCTAGCCTTGGAGCGGCCGGATGAAAAGGAAGAAGGCGGTGAAGAAGACTGTGAGGCGTCCCGCTCGCGAACCCTCTCCGAGCATGGATTCCACCTCATCCTCTTCAACTCCGAGTGCTTCTCCCACTACGGCCACATCTCAGGTAGACCGTCTAGCCGATAGAGTGATTACAACCGGGAGAAAGGTTGATTTTGAACTATTTGAGGCAGAAGGTTTTCTTGTGGGGAGGCAGTTAATTGAAATGGGATGGGAGAAGATATGTTCTTTAGATTGTCCAACCTACCCAGCCCTAGTTAAAGAATTTTATAAAAATCTGTCAAGAGGAGACAATGGATTAGTCAGCATCATTAGAGGAAATAGAATAAATGTGACAGTGGATTTACTCTCAAGATTGTTGGAACTTCCAGTGTCTGGTACTTCTACTTTTTCACCTGATGATAGGAGCCCAGCTCTATCAAGATTGCTTAAATAAAGAAATTGTTGGTTTTGAAGAAGTCCATGCAAATCAACTATCCTTGGAATTAAGACTTCTCCATAACATTTGTAGTAGGATTCTATTCCCTAAGATTGGGAGATTTGATTATGTTTCTGAGAGAGATATCTTTGTAATGGATGCTATAGTGACTGGAAGACCTATCAATCTTCCGAGCATGATAATTTGGTACATTGCTGACTGTGGGAGCAAGAGGAAATCTAGTCTACCCTATGGCATGATATTAACTAAGATCTTTCAAAGCCAAGGGATAATCATTTCCGATAGTGAGCCAATGAGAAATTTAAGACACACTGATTACTATAGTTTGGCTACTATTCATAGAATGGGATTTGTGAAGAAGGATGGCAGATGGGAAAGGAAAAGTATGTTGGAAGATAGAGCCGCTGATGTTGAGGCACCTGGACCTCAGTTAGACATTCATCTCCTGTACCTCCTAGCTCTTCTGTTCCAGTTCCGGCCCCTTCTCCTGCTCCGATGGTTGATCAGTCATCTTCTTCATCAGTCGGTTTTTCAGATCTTCAGTTAATGCAGCTCAAGAGTCTTCTTGATGATCAGGCGATAAATTGAAGACTGAGTTTGACAATAAATTCATGAATCTTAAAGAAACTCTCTATTCATTAGATGATCGGATCACCAAGATTGAATCTACTCTTAGCTCCTCTACTGAGTCTTTAAGTGGTGATCTAAAGAATATTTTTGAAGAACTTAAAGACATTTGTGGAGATGGTGAGACCTATGCAAAGTGCAATGCTGAACTTCAAGACAAGATTTTAACTGCTTGTACTTTTGTGATGAAAGACTGAAAGATTATGTTAAGCTTCAAACTGACGGAATGAAGAACATTATAGATCACTTAACAAGGATTGTAAGGACACATTTTTGATGTAATAGATGTTTAGTCTTTGCAATGTAATGAAATTTATATTATGT
>UESW01002320.1:31957-167377 GCA_900491605.1 Calamus simplicifolius
GATTACCAAAAGCCATGAGTATATTAAAAGATGCAATGAATTTATTTACATGAGCAATGAATTTATTTCATAATCAATGAGTATGTTAAGTATGACTTTAATCAATTGGAAAGTAGCTTCAAGCTCCATGTTTAAGCTTTCAAAAAGAAATTTTTATACTTCATATTCAATCAATGAGTTTTTGGAACATATCTTGAATTGATTCTAATGTCAATTTTATTATATTCAAGTCAAAAATTGATTTAAAATTAATCTGGAACGAATTTCAAAGTCAATCAGAAAATTCTCTGATTTTTGATACGTTCCGGAGCCGACTCTAGAGTTTCAGAGTCGACTCCACTCAGTATACAGAGATGTCTGTTTTCTCGAGTCGACCCCTGTGATTTCTCGAGTCGACCCCCGATATTGTCGAGCCGACTCCATGACTGTGTGAGTCGACTCCGCTCAGACTCCAGAGAGTTATTTTTCTGAGCACTTCTCGAGTCGACCCCTTGCTTTTCATGAGTCGACCCCCGACTGTCAGGAGTCGACACCTTATTTTCGTTGAGTCGACCCCTTAACTTTCTGAATGTTTCTATTTTTGGCATCGCGTCTTCGAGCCGACTCGCCTAAAGTTGGAGCCGACTCCAACAAATCTGGGCGTGATTTTTCTGAATGCCAACTCAGCGCCAACGGTAAGATTTTTCAATAACGGCTAGATTTCTTTGTTTCTAACGACTATATTTTTGCAGAGTCTATAATAGAGAGGCCGTTTTCAAATCAAATATACAAATCAAGAGAGAAAAAGAAAAATCTTTCAGAAAAAGAGGAAAAACAGAGCGTCATTTGAAAAATCCGAGATTCAAAAATAGAGTGAAAGAAAAGGTGAAATCAAAGGAGACTTCATCTGTGCTCAAGTTCATCAATCCAAGAAAGTCTAGAAGAAAATCCAAGAGCCATTCAAGATCAAATCAAGAGATTTTCAACATTCAAAGAAAGGAGAAAAAGCTCAAATCAACTCCAACATTCAATCCGTGAAGAATCTGAGCTGAGGCCCGATTCCACACTTCAAAGGAGTTGAGGAAAAGAAGAAAAGAAGAAAAGCCTGCACTCAAATCGAATCTAAACAGGCCCTTCTAAACCTTGCTTTTATTTTGAAATATCTGCTCAAAGGAGCTGTTTTGTATTAAACTCATATTTTATCTTGTGGTTTGCTAATTCAATCAGTGGATTGAATTAGTGGAGGTAGTTACCTCGGCACAAGCTAAGGATAGCTTGTGTGTTGGGTTTTGTGCTGGTGAGCCCGTGTAAAACCGGCTGGGTTCGTTGTGATCCCGGGAAAACAACAAGTTTGGGTTGTAAGCTTGTAAAACAACTCGACTGTAATCGAGGAGATTATAGTGTGGACCCAAGTGGAGCTTGGGAGTGGACGTAGGTGTTGGATACACCGAACCACTATAAAATCTTTGTGTTTGCCGTGCTTATTTATCTCTCTCTTGCTATCGTGCTTTAACTTGAATTAATTGTTTATCCTCTCATCAATAGTTTAAATTGTTTTAAAAGGCTTAATTTTTAAAAGAATCCAATTCACCCCCCCTCTTGGGTTGCCATCTGGGCCAACACTTTCCAAAGAGAACAGCAAGGTTTTTTTATCTCTGACAAGTGTTAATAGATTTGTACCAAATCCAATACTTCCATATAAAAAATTTGATCATTTAGAATCTCAAATTCAACTCACAGATTAAGACAGTTGAACCAACGAGACTTACTGTTTCCATGTTTTCAATCCATGACTTTTCTTTCAACCTGTTGTACCAAAGTTCACCCCCACTTAAGATTAATTAATGCAATAATAAAATACTGGTCAATTTTTTTTTTTTTGACTATCTTAAATGATTGTTTAGTTAACAGTATCGAAGTAAAAACATAAATTGAGTGGTTAATTAAGTGATCGACTAATATATAATATCTCTGGGCATTAGCAAATTTGTTGGGTGATAAGAGCAGCATTTGAGAATTGTCTCCAAACTATCTTGTTCGGTGATCCTAAGGTCGTTGGTCGTTGTTTAAAACGATAATTTTTTTTCTTTGAGAAAAAAAGATGTAAGATCCATTAAAAGATTTTTTTAATAAACATAATGGTCAAGATCTTAGAATAAATGATTTTTACATGAAAACATAAATGCGTGCCTTGATCCATTGATATTTGTTAACGAGGAGAGAGGTTGCGTATGGGTTAATGACAGATTGAGTTTTTCCTTTTTCCTAATTCTCTTCCTTATCTGTTTTGATGGTCAAACAGACTATATATATAGGAGAGAGAGGACCAATCTGATAATACGTTAAATTTCTCTTTCCATCAAAGAGATTATTAGATAACAACTTCCAAAAATGAACCAATAGGAAATTAGCTTTATTAAACCATCATTATCACTTAAATTTAAATATCTGATAAAATCAGATATCATAATTATCATTTAGAATAAATAAATGATAATCAATTATATATCCACGTGGGCCATATAAAAGAAAGGAAAAGACTTTGTACACCGCCCCCGATGCAGCAAGTCCTACGTGGACTGCACCGCTCCTTCTTATTGGTCCACATGGATCCCATGTGGCCTGATGCGATGGGACAGAATAGCAGGAGGATAATATTACTTTTTGATCGTACATTCATTAAAAGCCGTTCAGCCTTTCACCATTGGTGTGAGACGAAAATGCCCTTTCCCTCCAGCCTACTTCAACCCGCCATCTTATTTAAATTTTATTAATAAAAAACTCTTTCTGATTGTAAAACATTCTTCCTGTGGATGATGGTGCCATGGAGTGGGAGTCTGGGGTTGAGGTTGTGGTTTATGAGCTTGACGATAGCTTTTAGGATCTCCTACCAGATAGGATGGCAGGTAGAAGTAAGCCTGCATGAGGGTATTAGTGTGGACCAGCATCACCGCCTTGGCGTACCTTGATGGAAGGGGCTCGGTGTCGATGACATCGGCATTCAGGAACTGGATGGTTTCGTTTGGAGATCAATTGTCTTTTTGGTGCGGCGATAGCTTTGGAGGATTCATCAGCTTTGGTGCTAGCTTTTGATGATTCATCAACTTTGGTTCATCTGTGTTCCTTAAACTCTAACTTCTTAACAGCTTTGCTGCTCAAAAGCATTAGTTCAACTAGGGTGTCGTGGGTTTTGAACTAGGATGTCGTGGGTTTTCAACTAGGGTGTCGTGGGTTTTCAACTAATGCTTTGTCTTAATGTTTTGAACTAGGGTGTCGTGGGTTTTCAACTAGGGTGTCGTGGGTTTTGAACTAATGCTTTTTGAGCAGCAAAGCTTTTAAGAAGTTAGAGTTTAAGGAACACAGATGAACCAAAGCTGATGAATCATCAAAAGCCAGCACCAAAGCTGATGAATCCTCCAAAGCTATCGCCGCACCAAAAAGACCATTGATCTCCAAACGAAACCATACAGTTCCTGAATGCCAATGTCATCGGCACCGAGCCCCTTCCATCAAGGTACGCCAAGGTGGTGATGCTGGTCCAAACTAACACGCTCATGCAGGCCTACTTCTACCCGCCATCATATCTGGTAGGAGATCCTGAAAGCCATCGTCAAGCTCATAAACCACAACCTCAACCCCAGACTCCCGCCCTGCGGCACCATCATCCACATGAAGAATGTTTTACAATCAGAAAGAGTTTTTTATCAGCAAAATCCAAATAAGATGGCGAGTTGAAGTAGGTTGGAGGGAAATGGCATTTTTGTGTGCACACCAATGGTGAAAGGCTGAACGACTTTTAATGGATGTACGATCAAAAAGTAACATTATCCCCCTACTATTCTGTCCCATCGTATCAGGCCACATGGGATCCATGTGGACCAATAAGAAGGAGCGGTGCAGCCCACATAGGACTTGTTGCACCGGAGGCAGTGTACAAAGACTTTTCCTAAAAGGAAACGCTAACATTCTCCCACTTGGCCCATGTGAGATATTAAATATAGTGGTTTAATAATCATCATAATGCGCATAACAGAAGCTAAAATCCTTCATAATATTGGTCAAACATGAAATCATCATTAAGCAAAAACTAATAAGGATCATGGCGGTTGTATGCTATTATTTTGACGTACTCCCTTCCATGTATCACATTACTAGTTATATACTTAACATGACCTATAATGAGAATTGCAATAAGGTCTAACAATAATGTCTTTATCAAAGACAAATCCTGTTAATATTCTCATAATTCATTTATGTATATATACCAGCATAAGTAAACAGGATCCATAAGTGATTCAGAAACAATAATTAATTGAGCTCAGAGTGTCAAATACATAAGAAACTTAAAGCTTTAAACATAACATCACTAATTCTTTTCAATAATGCACATTCTTTCGACATGTTCATGAAATATCTTTGGTGGCAACCCTTTAGTCAGCGGATCTGTAATCATGAGATTGGTGCTAATATGTTCAATTGACACTCTTTGTTTGTGCTAATATATCAATTGACACTCTTTGTTTCTGAACTTCTTCTTTAACGGCAAAGTATTTCAATTCCATATATTTAGCACCCTTTAAATACTTGTCGTTTTTAGAAAAGAAGACTGCTGCGAAGTTATCACAATAAATTTTTAGCGGCTTGGCAATACTGTCGACAATCCTAAGTCCTGAAATAAAGTTCTGCAACCATAAACCATGAATTGTAGCCTCAAAGCATGCTACAAACTTATCTTTCATAGTGGATGCAGCAATGACAGACTGCGTCGCACTTTTTTATGAGATCGCTCTTCCAGCTAAAAAGAAACAAATGGCCAAATGTGGACTTTATGCATAAGGAACATAAGAAATTTGTTCCATTTGTTTACGTTCCAATTCATTCTTTGGACATTGCATAAAGCTAAATTTATCTCCCTTCTGCATTGGAACAACACTTGTAAAACATTTGTTTATGTTGAATTTCTCAAGAACTTTATATATACTTTTTGAGATAATCCTAACAATTCTTGTGATCTATCATGAAATATTTCGATTCTAATCACATAGGATGCCTCACCCATATCTTTCATTTCAAAGTTCTTAGAAAAAAATTCTTGGTCTCATGCAATAGGCCAAGGTCATTAGTAGCTAGCAAGATATCATCAACATACAGAATCAAAAATATAATTTTACTCTCACTGACCTTCAGATATATACACCGATCAATGGTATTTTCTTTAAATCCAAAGGATATAATGGTATTATTGAACTTAAGATACCATTATCACGAAGCTTGCTTAAGTCCGTATATTGACTTCTTCAGTTTATACACCATGTGTTCCTTTTCTTCAAATAAAAAGCCTCAGGTTGGTCCATATAAACCTCTTCATTCAAACTCCCATTTAGAAAGGCGATTTTTACATCCATTTGATGCAACTCCAAATCATAATGAGCTACAAGTGCTATAATAATTCTAAATGAGTCTTTCTTAGAGACTGGAGAAAAAGTCTCTGTGTAGTCAATGCCACATTTTGAGTAAAACCTTTGGCAACAAGTCTGGCTTTACAATGTTCAATATTGTCATTTGAGTCGTGTTTGGTCTTAAAGACCCATTTGCACCCAACTCTTTTACAACCTTCAGGCAATTCAATAAGATCCCAGACTACATTGTAATCCATTGATTTTAACTCATCTTTCATGGCATCTAACCATTTGGATGAATTAGCACTACTCATGGCTTGTGAAAAAGAAACTGGATCATCATTAATACCCAAATCAAAATCTGATTCTTGTAGATAAACTGTATAATCATTAGAAATAACAGTTCTTCTTTATCGTTGAGACCTTCTTAATGCTACTTCATTGGGTTCATTTATTGCAGGTTCATTAGTAATATCATCATTCTATGGTGTTTCATAATTAACTTGAGAAAAGTTGTTAAAAGGTTTTCTTGAAAGTTGTTAAAAGGTTTAACAACTCTAGGAATAACAACTTGAGAAAAAGTTACAGGTGAAGAATTTTGTACCTTAACTTCTTGAATTTTCACTTTACGTGGTTTCAAACTACCACTAATTTTATTATTCTCAATGAACCTTGCATTTTCATATTCAACAATTCTTGTACTATAGTTAGGACAATAAAATTTATACCCTTTTGATCTTTCTGGATAATCAATGAAGAAACCACTGGTTGTTCTTGAGTCCAACTTCTTTTCATGTGGATTGTAAATCCTTACTTCCATCGGGCAACCCTAAACATGTAAATACCTCAAAATGGGTTTCCTTTCTATCCACAGTTCAAAAGGAGTCCTTGGAACTGCCTTACTAGGAACCCTATTTAGCAAATACATAGCGGTCTTTAAAGCATGCATCCACAATAATAAGGGTATTGATGAATTGCTTAACATACTCCTAACCATGTCCATTAGATTTCGATTACGCCTTTCAGCAACACTATTTTGTTCTGGTGTTCCAGGTATTGTGTATTGAGCACATATGCCGTGCTTTTCAAGGAATTTGGCAAATGGACTAGGGCATTATACAGATTCATCATACTTTTCATAATATATACCACCTCTATCAGACCTAACAATTTTTACTTTTCTGTCTAGTTGTCTTTCAACCTCATTGATAAATACTTCTAAAGCGTTTATCGATTGAGATTTTTCATGCAATAAATAGACATAGCCATAACGTGAAAAATCATGAATAAAGATGATAAAATACTTTTCTCCACCAAAAGATGGAACATCGAAAGGCCCACATATATCAGTGTGTATAATTTCAAGGTACTATTTACTTCTTGTGGCACTTTTCTTGATTTTCTATTTTATGTGTTTTCCTTTAATACAATCCACACAAATCCCAAGATCAGTAAAATCTAAATCAGGAAGGATTTCATTCTTTACCAAACTCTCAATTCTTTCTTTGGATATACGATCCAAACATTTATGCCATAAGTAAGCTGATTGTTCATTCACTAAACCATATTTAGTACCAACATTATGATGCAAGGTCAACAATGTCTCAGCAAAATACTATTAAGCTTAAATTTGTATAAACCATCAGAAGAATATACCAGAACCAATGAGATGATTGTGTTTAAACAAACTGAAACATCCATTTCCAAATTTAAAAGAATATCCAACTAAGTCAAGTTTGGATAAAGACTAAATTATGAGAAATAGAAGGAACATAAAGTGTTTGGAAAAGATCTAAATGATGTCCAGTGTCTAGAATCAAACGATAAGTTCCAATAGCTTCAACTGGAGCTTTGACTCTATTTTCCATTGAGACAAAGTTTTCATTTGGGTTTATCGTTTGGATCGTAAGGAATCCCTACATCGTATGAGAAATATGAGTGGTACAACCAGTATCAATACACCAAGTATTATAAAGAACTTCAGTTAGGTTTGATTCGAAACATACAAAAGCCGTAAGCTTACCTTTCTTTTCGAACCATGCCTTACTTTTCAGGCAATCTTTCTGATAGCATCCATGCTTTTTGCAAAAGTGACACTTATCATCCTTTTATTCTTTCTTGTGGATTTGAGCAGTTGACCCATTTATCTTTAGTGGTCATTGCTTGCTCTTTCCTTTCTTATCTTTCTTTGATTTCTTTCCAGCTTCTTTCTGACCTATGAGATTAATAGAATGATTTTCATGTTTCTTAAGTCTTGCTTCCTCTTGAATGAGCATACTTTGTAGTTCATTCACATTCCACTTATCCTTCATAGTGTTATAACTCATGTGAAATGGACCATACTCAGGAGGCAAGGTATTGATAATGAATTGCACAAGAAAATTCTCATTCACTTCCAATCCCATAGTCTTTAGTCTTGCTGCTATGTTTGTCATTTCAACAACATGCTCATATATAGTACGAAAATCATCAAACTTAATGTTGGTTAAAGTACTCATCAATGTCCCAGCAAGTGACTTATCAGCAGAGTCAGATTGGGAACGTACTTCCACAAACTTCATAAATTCCTTAGCACTTTCAGTAGCAGGAATTATGGACTTGATATTGTTTGCTACAGTCATTCGCATGAATATCAGGCTAAGTCTGTTTGATCTTTCCCAAGACTTATGGAAAAGCCCTCTGTTCAGCATTGCTAGAGTCAATAAGAGAAGTGGGTTTCTCATTTATGAGTGCCAAATCAAGATCCAGAACACCAAGATGAAAGTGAACTTGTTCGCGCCATTCAGAGAAATCTAGCCCATTGAAAGTTTGAACAGACATAGCTTGCGAATGAAGAGAAATAGGAATAGATAGAATATGCTCACACATTAATGCTTTGAGTAATATACTTAAATAAATATTCAGACTCCATCAAGTAAACAATAAGTGCATATTGAAGTTCTCCTTTGGGTGATACAACAATATATAACAGTAAACATAATTGATGCTTAATTTTAATTTTACATATTTGAAAATTATATATACTCAAATTAGATATATTTTCTATCTTTGGATATGCTAAACATACCTAACCAAGCATATTAATTGACCACATCATGTCCATAGATTATAAAATGACTAGTCAACCTTTGGGTGACCCTTAAATATTTATAGTCAATGAACTTCAATATACTCATAATAATTAAACAATTATGTCATTCATTTATAAGCATCACATAATTATGAGTAATTAAATTATTTAATTAAATTTGATATCTATAAACTTTCAAATTTGGCCACTTTGGTGACTAACAAATTACGTAATATAAACATCAAATTTAATTAATGATAATATCTTGCATGAATACTAAAGACTTAAAGGTACCCATATAATTTTACTATATATATATATATATATAACATTAATCTCATAAATATTAAAAAGCAAAACATAAATTTCAAAGGGATCTCCTTGCAGGAGAAATATCCTCAGCTTTCATCTTTTATTGTTAAGGATTAGATTGGTAAAGTGGTAACCCCTTGTTTATAGGTTTGAATCACCGTTAGTCTTTTATTTTATTTTACTTTTCCCCTCCTCATAACCCTTTCCGTAAGAGCCGTGCTTCTGTGAGCGGGAGGTTCTTCACGCATGCAAACGTGACCATCGTGATTCCATGCTTGAAGACTCTTCACCTGTCAAGATCCCTTCCATATATATATATATATTGTTCTTTAATCTTTCCTGGAACTCCCCCTTCCCCACTCAGGCTTCCGTGGATTCCCAAAGTTCATGCGTGGGGTTTTCATGGGAAGCAAAGAAAAAAGAAAAAAAAATTTACATGATTTCTCCGGTTGGTGTTATGTGATTTCCCTGCGTAAACTTTCTGCTTCAGTGTGCCCTTCCATCCGTTGGAATCCCATAGTCTTCATTCGGAATCCCACGTGGCTTGATGGAAGAGGAGACATGCGGAAACTTTCTTTATTTTTTATTTATTCTTTAATTCAGAAGAGCGAAGAGATAAAAAGGAGAAAATAGAGGGAAACAATGATTCAAACACCTTACCACTATCTTACTCTAATCACCTTATCCATAATAACGAAAATATATATATATATATTCATAATGAAAAATTATAAATTCTTTAATCAAGGCTCTGATACCACATGTAAGATCCATTAAAGGATTTTCTTTAATAAACATAATGACTAAGATCTTAGAATAAATAATTTTTATATGAAAATATAAACCAAGGATGCGTACCTTGATTCATTGATATTTGTTAACGACATATTGAGTTTCTTTTTTTTTTTCTAATTCTCTTCCTTATCTATTTTGATGATCAAATAGACTATATATAAAAAAAATGAACAAATAGAAAATTAGCTTTATTAAACCATTATTATTACTTAAATTTAAATATCTGATAAAATTAGATATCATAATTATTATTTAAAATAAATAAATAATAAATTAATTATATATTTATATGGTCACATATAAGAAACGCTAACAAAAGAAAGGATGGACTTCCATCTCCGTAGTACGTCCTTATAAATCAAAACATCGATTCATCCAACAAGATTGTTACTATCTTTAATTTTTTTTAAAAGTTGATGACGACAACGTGTACGGTTCTTGGACAGCCAATCAAATGAGAATGCTTTTTTTTTTTTTTTTTTTGTGGCTTTGGCTTCCCATCAACTTCAACAACACGAAGACAAGTCGTCAGTCTAAGCTCTCTCTTGAAAATTTACAAAGTTTGAACATTGATGGGAAAGTCCAAATGGAAGGCTGTAGACCACTTCATAGCAGCCAATTAGAAGGTAATAAATTATGATCGAAAAGATCCCGACGCACATACAAAAACAAACAACAATGTTATGATAATTAGTAAGATAGTTGATGAATCTACGAAAGAAATAAAATCAAGAACAAGCTATCATTATAACAGTAGAGCCAATCACAACTAGATGATAAATTTTGCCGGCATGACCATTAAAAATAGGCTGATGGGCTAAAATCAAATTGCTTTAAAAATTGGGCTGTCCCTCAGGAAAATAAAAATAATTAGTTCTAATAAATAGTTTATCTATAAATAGCGAATAATAATTAGTTCTGAGAAATTTTCTCAAGCATTCATTGGCTTTAAGCGTGCCTATAGCTTAGAGGTGGGCACTGGGCCGTGCCGCCCATGGCACGGCATGGCCCAGGCCCTGATGGGCCGTGCCAGGTCCGGCCCGGCACTGCTACAGTACCGGGCCGTGCCGGCATGGCCCAGTTTACCGGGCCGTGCCGGGCTCAGAAAATTTTTTCTGTTGGCCCAGCACGGCACGGCCCATGACCCATGAACAGCTCAAATAAAAAAAAAAATTTTAAAATATTTTTTTTTTGATAAATTAAAAAATTATTAGGAATAAAGAAATTTTATTAATATAAAGCCACCATAATGGTAGGGGTTTTGGCACAGACCCCTACCAGTTTATTAATTTAAAATTAAAATGGTACAGAAGGGAGGGGGGCTAGGCCTGACCTCTAGAACATAATACAATAAGTAAGAAGAAAAAAATAGAAAGATCGCAACCATCGGATCATCGCCGATTGGATGGATCGCAACCGTCGGATCGATCATCGCTGATCGAGATCATGGCTTGGATCGATCGCAACTGTCGGATCATCTTCGATGAGATAGATCGCAACCGTTGGATTGATCATCCCCGATCGGGATCATGGCTTGAATCGATCGCAATCGTCGGATCGTCTTCGATCGGATCGATCGCAACGGTTCGATCGATCATCACCAATCGGGATCATGGCTTGGATTGATCGCAACCGTCGGATCGATCATCGCCGATCGGGATCATGGCTTGGATCGATCACAACCATCGGATTGATCATCGCCGATCGGGATCATGGCTTAGATCGATCGAAGACGTCGGATCATCTCCGATCAGATTGATCACAATGGTCTGATCGATCATCGCTGATCGGGATCATAGCTTGGATCGATCGCAATCGTCGGATCGTCTCCGATTGGATAGATCGCAACTGTTCGATCGATAATAGCATATCAGGATCATGGCATGGATCGATCGCAACCGTCGGATCGATCATCGCCGATCAGGATCATGGCATGGATCGATCGCAACCGTCGGATCATCTCCGATTGGATCGATCGTAACCGTCGGATCGATCATCCCTGATTGGGATCATGGCTTGGTCGATCGCAGACGTCGGATCATCTCCGATCAGATGGATCGCAATAGTCCGATCGATCATTGTCGATCGGGATCATGGCTTAGATCGGTCGCAACCATCGGATTGTTTCCGATCGGATAGATCGCAACTGTTGGATTGATCATCACCGATCGAGATCATGGCTTGGATCGATCGCAACCGTCGGATCATCTCCGATCGGATTGATCGCAACCGTCGGATTGATCATCGCCGACCAAGATCGTAGCTTGGATCGATCCAGACGTCGAATCATCTTCGATCGGATGGATCGCAACCGTCGGATTGATCATCACCGATCGGGATCATGGCTTGGATCGATCGCAGACGTCGGATCATCTCCGATCAGATGGATCGCAACCGTCGGATTGATCATCGCCGATCATGATCATGGCTTGGATCGATCGCAGACATCGGATCGTCTCCGATCGGATTGATCGCAATAGTCCGATCGATCATTGTCAATCGGGATCATGGCTTGTATCGATCGCAACCATCAGATCGTCTCCGATCGGATGGATCGCAACTGTTGGATTGATCATCGCCGATCGGGATCATGCCTTGGATCGATCGCAACCATCGGATCGTCTCCGATTGGATGGATTGCAACCATCGGATCGATCATCTCCGATCGGGATCATGGCTTGGATCGATCGCAACCGTCGGATCGTCTCCGATCGGATTGATCGCAACAATCTAATCGATCATCGTCGATCGGGATCATGGTTTGGATCGATCGCAATCGTCGGATCATCGCCGATCAGATCGATCGCAATCGTCGGATTCATCATCGTCGATCAGGATCATGGCTTCGATCAGCTGGCTGGTGCCTAGGTGCACAGTGTGCTCCTGGCACCAGCCGTGCCATGGCACGGCCCTTGGCACGGCCTATAAAATGGCCCAGCAAGGCCGTTCTGGCACGGCCCAGCAGGGCCGTTGCTGGGCCGTGCCAAAACGGCCCAGCAGGGCCGTTGCTGGGCCGTGCCAAAACTAAAAGATCATTTTGTTTTTGGTTATTGATTTTTTTTTTTGTTTGGGTACCTGTACCTGTTTTACAAAATTATATAAACTAAATATTAAAATTAAATTATACACACACACAATAAAAGTATAAACTAAAAAAAAACAATTTATTATATTAATAAATCTGCAACGTCTTTGATTTACAATCCAAAAAAAAAAAAAAAATCTAATACAATTTTCACAAAAAAAAACATAAAGAAAACAGTTGTCCCAATGCAGCACCAGTCAATCAACCTGAAACAAAAATTAAATTTATTAATTAATAAAATATAAATATAATTAAACAGATTTGATCTACATTCATTTTCATGGACCTATATGATGGCAAAGCTAGAGTACAGCAGTTAGTTATCTCCCCATTCATGCAAGCATTACAGAACGGTCAGTGATCGAGTAGATGGAAACAAAGATATCTCTACTCTAATCAACCTTGTTGGCCATATATATATATATATATATATATATATATATATATATATATATATATATAAAAGTATTATGATACTCTTATACGAAGATTAAGACCTTTATAAGCCTCGTTTTGTCCGGTTGGCGTCCTTAGTCAAGTCCCAGCCAGTCTGCAGTGCATGGACGGCGAGACTTAGAACTGAATCCATCCAACAGTCCAATGCAGAATTGAAGGGGATCTGAGTTCATATATGTCTCTTTTTAAGAGATGTCAACTTAGTTGGAGCACCAACATCCAGGATACTGCTGCATGTCATTTTCGTCACTGTACCGAGTATCAATTTGGACATAGCACTGGACACCAGCTGGTGCGACTGCATTCCAAAAGTGTGGCACGTTTTTGTAGGCGCCTTTAATGTGACTCCTATTTGATTGAAACAACTGGGTCCAAGTTTAGCCACATTAATTGCAATCATACTACACTTCTTACCCTTGGAAGTCAATATATGTCTGTTCTTTTAATTTGCTGAATAAAAAATATCCAAGAACATTTGCAGCATAAAACTGTCATCTATCGTGTTTTGAATCAACGAAAAACATTTGCAGCATAAAACAACTACAGAAATAATAAGAAAAATTGATGCTACTGGATCAAGCATATTCAAACTCATACCCGATTATGTTCATTTGAGCCCTCACCAACTGAGTCATGTCTCGCCTGGTGACTACTGCCAGCGTCTGGGGCCTACAATATTATAGTATATAATTAACAATAGAAATAAATAATATATATTTAAAAGTAATTAAATTAAATTTAAATACAGATATATGTGTTGGCATAGCTGTGGTTTTGCCATGGAATGAAGTTACAGCCCAAACATTGAAACCACTAAACCCATACAGATGAATAACCAACATAACCAACTCATGATAAATAGGGAAGGTTTAGCAATTCTGTGAATGACCCAGTATCAACTACTGGCAATGATATGAGCACAATAATTTTCTCCCATGCTTCCAGACTTGCTGAGCTTCACAAATTTTTGTACATTCAAATCAAAAAGGGAATCGATTTCATGAAAAATGGAATCATTAAATAACCACTATTGAAGAGATTATATTTTTCACTGGGAACCGATCTAAAATAGCAGTTAGGTTTATAGTTTCAGATGAATCCAAATTATAAGGCTAAATCTGCTAAAATATACACAGGTCATTTGTTAAATGCCTTAGTCATTTCTTTATTTTAAGAACACAATAAATTTCAAAATGTTCCCAATTTATGTGACTGGCTGATTTATAGTATTAGTGTTACGGCTGAAAATTCTGAAACTAGAGCAGAACTGTTGAAATCAAAACTGACAATTTCACCTTACCAAAATCAGACTGAAACATCTTTTTTTAAAGCCTGAGGTTTCATAAACTGTGCACAACCACATAAAGTAAACCAGTATTGCATACAACATCTGTTTTCCACTGGGAACTCGGGAAAGGAAATACAATTAGAAGAAATTAAAGAGTATGCCTTGCCAGATTTTTATCCTATTGTCATCTTTTTCCCTCACACTGATTTCATGCTCAGAGATCCATGCAGAAACTTAAGATTTCATCTCCAAATCCTTGAAGTCAACCTATTGCAGAACCTTAACCCTTCAACCAATCAATCTGATAAAATAACTTACTAATTTAAAAAATAGAGAACCATTTAATTACTACAAAACTAATCTAAATCTGATTTTTGGCCCACGACATTAATGCTATTAATGTAACCACAAAAAGGAGATAAAGCAACACAAAAATCACCAAGCAAAAATGAAACAAACAACACCAACGGCAGCGTAGGTTCAAGCCCGGCAGCGTAGGAACCGGGTTGAGGAAAATCAGTCCCTTCCCTATATCGACGTAGGTTCAAGCCCGGCAGCGTGCCCGCCGCCTCGCCGGGCCTGAGCCCCGGCCGACAACCCCACCGGCACCGGGGGCAGCATCCGGTGGGGTGCTGGAGGAAAGAGAGAGAGAGGAGAGAGCTGAGACGGGAGAGAGAAGCTGCCTGGGAACGATTTGCCGGCGGTCCGATCCTTGGTTCGGGCCCGGCGGCGTGCTCGCCGCTTTGCCGGGCCTGAGCCTTGGTCGGCAACCTCCACCGGCGCCAGGCATGCGTCCGGTGGAGGTCCGGCTGGCCATAGTGGCCGGCCGTGCCACGGCACGCTTCTTGGCCACGGTAGATAGGGAGAGAGAAAGAGAGGAAGAAAGAGGAAATTAGGGAGAGAGAGAAGGAGGGGAGGTCGGCCGCGGCAGCGGCCGGCTCTGGTCCAGCCAACGGTGGCCGGACCGATGCCAATTTGGCCAGAATTGACACCGGCACCGTGGAAGACGCGCGAGAGACGAAAGAGAGAAAGAAAGAATGAGAGAGGAATTGATGAGAGAGAGAGGGGGAGAGGCCGATCGCGGCGGCGATCGGCCCCGGTCTGGTCAATGGTGACCGGGCCGCCTCCAATTTGGCCGGCGATGGCCTTGGCTGCCGGCACGGCTCTCGGCTCCTCTGTTTCGAAAGAAACATAGGAGCGGGGTAATAAGAATTGAATGGGCCGTTGGGCCGTCCAATCTTTGGGCCCTGTTGGGCCGTTTCTGGAGCCTATTTGAGCAGCATTTTGGGCCCTATAATAGGCTGAGAATGGCAAAGTAAATATATGGCCCGAATCATGATTGATTCTAGTTTCTGGAGATAATTTTGTTTCCCTATTTGGGTGTATACGTTGAGAGATATTTGAGGCCAAAGTTGGGCCTGTGAAGTGGTTTGGGTAGAGTTTAAGAATTATTTTATAGTTCAGATTTTAGAAATTTAATAATAAAAAATGATACTGTAGGTTCTCAGATATCCAATTAGCTGGGTCATCAATTGGAATTTGCGTATTGTGGTAAGTAAGTCAAGTATTATAATTTTATAAATTATTTAATTTATAAACTGTGAACTTACAGTTAAATGTAATTATGTTAATTTTGTAAAATCATGTTGTTACTATGATAATATGTAATTATGATAATGACAGTAAAACTTTATATGTCGCCGCGGTTCTCACATGACAGATTCTCACATGACAGATGACAGAATACTGGTACCAGGACCCTTCCTCTTAGGGGATATTTAAGAGTGATACAAGATGTGTGTTGTAGGGCCGTGGGACATATAAAGAAAAATAATGATAGTATAAACAATGTTTTGTTTACATCGCATATATTCTAGTAATTATTATTGAATTAAGTTTCAAATTAATTGATCTGATGACATGAACCTGCTGATAGCATGATAAATGAAAATTTGAAATTATATTAGGCTTACTTATTGAGTGTGAGCTCATAGAATTCTTACAATGTTTTTTAGAGCCTCAGGAATGAAGAAGGATAATTGGGATAGAAGGAGCTTCTATTAAATAGACTTAGTTTCATTATATTGATTTAGTTCAGATTTGCTTGTGTGTAGGGTAGGTAGCCCAAGACTGATAATTATAGTTTGTAATAAATCATGGATGTGAATTTTTCTTTATATTGATTTATGTGATGAAGTTCGAGACGCCTTGCATGCCTGGCATGCGCGGGTTGTCATCCTAGTTCAAATTTTGGGCTGGGGCATGACAGCTTTAGTGGTATCAAAGCCAGGTTATGACATTAGGGACATATACATGATGATACTTTAGGCAAAACACTAGAGTGACATAGAGACAATTATAAATTTAAAGGAATCTCAGATATTATGCTTTGAAAGCCTAACAATTAATGTTTACAGTGATATTAATTACAACTAATTTATCAGGAGATAAGAATGGCATGTCGCACTGGAAGTCGACAAAATGATGAGAGTTCCCAGTTGGTAATGTTGGCCAACCGGGAGGTCTGGAAGCCACCGGTGCTGCTGCCCCTGCCAATTCAGTCGGGATTGATCAGCGGCAACTCCAGACCGAGATGCTTCAGGTTCTCTCGGGTATGGTGCAGTCGATGCGGACTTGTAGCACCAGATTATGCAGACCTTGTCCGCTCAACCTACTCACACTGCTCCGCAGACACAGCCTGCCCCTTCTGTTCCACAGACTCAGCCCGACTCTACTGCTCCACAGACCCAGCCTAGTCCATCTCAATCCTGGATAGGGGTTGGCCGCAGCTTTGAAGACTTCAAGAAATTTGCCCCTACCCTTTCTCTGGATCCACCAACCCTGTTGATGCTGAGCGGTGGGTGCGAGACATGGAGAAGGCTTTTATGGCCCATGGTAGTCAGGATATGGAGCGGATCAGATTTGCCACCTACCTTCTCCAGAGAGAAGCCTATGATTGGTGGTTAGTCGAGGAGCAGCGTCGGAATGGACAGATTATTTCTTGGGGAGAGTTTAGAGAGATATTCTTTGACAAATACTTCCCCAAGAGTGTATAGAGACAGATGGAATCAGAGTTTATCAAATTGGAGTAAAAGAATCTTTCTGTGGCCCAGTATGAAGCTGAATTCACCAGGTTGGCCCGTTTTGCTCCAAATATTGTGACCAATGAAATAGCCAAGGTCACCAGATTCACTGAGGGACTGCGACCCAGACTGAGGCAAGCGGTCAATGCATTTGAGCTCCTCACTTACAGTGTTGTAGTGAATAAGGCCTTGGTGATTGAGAGGGATATGAATGCTGTTCAAAAGGATTGGGAGCTGCGGAAGAAGAGAAAAGGGCCTACTTCTGGCCAATCCTCTGCTCAGGCCAAGAAGAAGGGTGCACAGCAGACTCCAGCTGAACCACAGAATAAGGAAACTCGTTGCATTCATTGTGGTAACTCCCACCCTGGAAAGCCTTGCCGCAGAGTGACTGGTGCCTGCTTTGTCTGTGGGAAAACTGATCACAAGATTGCTACATGTCCCTTTCGGAAGGATCATCAGCCTTCTTCAAGTCAAGGAATGAGCCAGCAACAGCAGCAGCAGCCACCGAGGACCAGGGACGGTCTTCAACCTCACTCAGCAGGATGCTGCCGCATCTAATTCTGTGGTGACAGGTATACCCTTTAATGTTATATCTAGTATTACATTCTTATCTAGTGCAATGCATTGACAGTTAATTAACAGTAGGTGCAATCCTTAATGTTAAAACAAATTACACTTATGTCCAGGAATGATTAAAGTAGGTACTGCTTACGCTCAAACTTTAATTGACCCGGGTGCCATGCATTCTTTCATATTTGACATCTATCTTAACAAGAATGCATCATTGACACCTATTCCTCTGGAGCAAGAGTTGTATATTGCGCTTCCAAAGGAGATGTTATGAAAGTTGGAACAGTATGCAAATCTTGCCCAATTATCTTGAGAATAGGAGGTTGAATGCTGATCTCATTGTCCTCCCACTGAAGTTTTTCGATGTTATCCTTGGAATGGATTGGTTGGCCTCCTGTCATGCTTCAGTTGACTGGTTCAGGAAGACTATCAACTTCAAAATTCCAAGCCAGCCTAAATTCAGTTTTATTGGTAGTCAGAAACACCTAGCCTCAGTGTTCATATCAGTGATGCAGGCTGGAAAGTATTTGACGAGTGTGATCAAGGATTTCTTGCTGTAGTCAAGGACCTTCAGCAAGAAGAGACCAAGTTGGAGGATATTCCCATAGCTCGAGAATTCCCTGATGTCTTCCCTGAGGATTTGACTAATTTACCTCCTGATCGGAAAGTCGAGTTCTCTATTGATCTAGTTCCTGGAACTGGACCTATATCAAAGGCCCCTTACCGTATGGCCCCGGCCGAGCTAAAAGAACTGAAGGATCAACTGCAAGAGCTCCTAGATCGAGGATTTATTAGACCCAGTGCTTCTCCTTGGGGTGCTCCAGTTCTATTTGTTAAGAAGAAGGATGATAGTCTTCGACTCTGCATTGATTATCGGGGAATCAATAAGGTAACAGTGCGAAATAAGTATCCTCTACCAAGGATTGACGACTTGTTTGATCAACTTCAAGGAGCCGGATATTCTCAAAGATTGATCTCAGGTTAGGGTACCATCAACTCAAGGTCAAGGAGGGAGATGTGCCTAAAACAGCATTCAGAACCAGATATGGCCACTATGAGTTCTTGGTAATGCCGTTTGGGTTAACTAATGCCCCAGCAGCATTCATGGACTAATGAACAGAATTTTTAAGCCATATCTGGATCAGTTTGTGGTGGTTTTCATTGATGATATTCTGATATATTCCAAGAGCCATAAGGAGCATGAGGACCACCTGAGGATCATGCTACAGATTCTTCGAGAGAAGAAGCTTTATGCCAAGCTGCAGAAGTGTGAGTTTTGGTTAGATCAAGTATCTTTCTTGGGTCATATAATCTCTAATGTTGGTGTATCTGTGGACCCGAAAAAGATTGAAGCTATCATTAGCTGGAGCCGACCATCCAATGTGGTGGAAATTAGAAGCTTCTTGGGGTTAGCCGAGTATTATCATAAATTTGTGGAGAATTTTTCTCGCATTGCTCTACCCCTAACTCGCTTAACCCAAAAGCGAGTAAGTTTGACTGGATAGTGGAGTGTGAGAAAAGTTTCCAGGAGTTAAAGCAGCGCCTGGTGTTAGCTCCCATTCTTGTTCTTCCAATAGGATCTAAGGTTTTACTATATACTGATGCCTCTCGGAAAGGATTGGGATGTGTTTTGATGTAGAATGAAAGAGTGATAGCTTATGCCTCCAGACAACTGAAACCTTATGAGCAGAATTATCCTACTCATGATCTGGAATTGGCTGCTATGGTTTTTGCTCTGAAGATTTGGTGGCATTATCTATATGGAGTTTCATGTGATGTGTATACAGATCATAAGAGTTTAAAATACATCTTCACACAGAAGGAGCTAAATTTAAGGCAGAAGGGTGGTTGGAACTATTGAAGGATTATGACCTAAATCTATAGTATCATCCTGGAAGCCAATGTAGTAGTTGATGCCTTGAGCAAAAAATTCTCTTCTGAGTTAGCTGCTATGATTACTTCCCAGCCGCACGTATTGAGAGATCTGGAGAAATGGGAGGTTGGTCTTAGAGTACAGCAGTCTGATGGGCTTGTTGCAGCACTTGTACTCCAGTCGACCTTAGTTTACAGAATCAAGTCCTCCTAGATGGAAGATCCAGATCTACAAAGGATTAAAGAAGTGGTGCAGTCAGGAGTTCAGAATGAATTTTATGTAATGGAGGATGGATCCCTAAAATTTGAAGGAAGACTTTGTGTGCCAAACAGTGAGGAGCTAAAGGCTGAAATTTTGAAGGAGGCTCACTACTCTCCCTATACTGTGCATCCAGGTGGCACTAAGATGTACAGAGACTTAAAGAAAAATTTTTGGTGGAAAGGCATGAAGAGGAAGATTGCTCAGTATGTGGCCAAGTGCTTGGTGTGTCAGCGAGTGAAAGCCGAGTATCAAAGGCCTGCGGGACCTCTTCAGTCTCTAATGATTCCACAATGGAAATGGGAAAAGATTACAATGGACTTTGTGACTGGTCTGCCCAAAACCCCTAAGAGCAACGATGCAGTTTGGGTCATTGTGGACAGACTAACAAAATCAGCTCATTTCCTACTTTCAGAGTTGGGGTCTCTAGTGAAAGATTGGCTAATTTGTATATTGAGCAGATCGTGAGACTCCATAGTGTTTCGGTATCTATTGTATCAGATAGAGATACCAGGTTTGTGTCCCAGTTCTGGAAGAGTCTTCATAAGGCCATGGGAACCAAACTAAACTTCAGTACTGCCTATCATCCCCAGTCAGATGGATAATCAGAGAGGACCATACAGATTCTGGAGGACATGTTGCGAGCATGTGTGATGGACTTGGGTGGAGCTTGGGATAACCACTTACCTTTGGTGGAGTTTGCATATAATAATAGTTACCAAGCCAGTATCCAGATGCTCCATTTGAAGCTCTGTATGGTAGGAGGTGCAGATCTCCTATATGTTGGGATGACGTGGGGGAAAGGAAATTGCTAGGCCCTGAGCTGATTCAGCAAACAGTAGATAAGGTGCATTTGATCAGGGAGCGTCTTCATACAGCTCAGAGCAGGCAAAAGAGCTATGCTGATGTCAGAAGAAGGGAATTGGAATTCTAGATTGGGGATCATATCTTCTTAAGGGCATCACCAACCAAAGATGTGATGAGATTTGGGATTAAAGGAAAGCTGAGTCCACGTTATATTGGGCCTTTTGAGATCTTGAGCAGAGTCGGAGAGGTTGCTTACAGCCTGGCACTGCCTCCGATTCTATCTGGGGTACACAATGTTTTTCATGTATCTATGTTGAGAAGTATATATCTGACCCCAGCCATGTCATAGCGTATGAGCCTATACAGTTGAGGAAAGATTTATCATATGAGGAGCATCCTGTGTATCGTAGACCGCAAAGATCAGGTTCTGAGACGGCGTACCATTCCCTATGTCAAGGTGCAATGGAGTAATCATTCTGAGAGGGAGGCTACTTGGAAACTGGAGGAAGAAATGAAAGAAAAGTATCCACAACTATTTATATCTTAAAATAGTTAATGATTAAAAACTGTTAGCTTTAGTTGATTGTCAGTCCTTGGGACAAAAATTGGACTTTTAATTTTCTCTAATGAAAGTTATCAATTTCGAGGCCGAAATTTTTATAAGGAGGGGAGAATGTAATCCCCTGGATTTCTTAACTGCTCGTGAGAGTTATCACGAGATTAGGAAGATAGACTCTAGATATTTGAATTCCAAATACATCTAACTAACAGAGTCCCTTGATTTGAGGACTCTACATCGCCTTTAAAAGATCACCGAAACCTCATTCCCATCATCCGCGAACACCACTTTCCATCGTCATCGTGCACGCATCTGCTCCTGGTAAGTCCCCTGTCCATGCCTGGGAGGGAGAGAAAGTTAGAGAGAGAAAGATAAAGAGAGACAGGGAGGAACCGGGTTGAGGAAACCCAGTCCCTTCCTTGTGTCGATGCAGGTTTAGGCCCGGCGGCGTGCCCGCCACCTCGCCGGGCCTGAGCCCCGGCTGACAACCCCACCGGCACCGGGGGCGGCGTCCGGTGGGGTGCCGGAGGAGAGAGAGAGGAGAGAGCTGAGATGGGAGAGAGAAGCTGCCTGGGAATGATTTGCCGGCGGTCCGATCCTTGGTTCGGGCCCGGTGCGTGCTTGCCGATTCGCCGGGCCTGAGCCTTGGTCGGCGACCTTCACCGGTGCCGGGCGTCCGTCCGGTGGAGGTCCGGCCAGCCATGGTGGCCGGCCGTGCCGCCGGCACGCTTCTTGGCCACGGTAGACAGTGAGAGAAAAGAGAGGAAGAAAAGGAAATTGGGGAGAGAGAGAAGGAGGGGAGGCAGCGGCCGGCTCTGATCTGGCCAACGGTGGCCGGACCGATGCCAATTTGGCCGGAATTGACACCGGCACCGTGGAAGACGCGCGAGATGAAAGAGAGAAAGAAAGAATGAGAGAGGAATTGATGAGAGAGAGGGGGGGAGAGGCCGGCCGCGGCGGCGGCCGGCCCCGGTCCGGCCAACGGTGGCTGGGCCACCTCCAATTTGGCTGGCGGTGGTCCTGGCCGCCGGCATGGCTCTCGGCTCCTCTGTTTCGAAGAAACAGAGGAGCAGGGTAATAAGAATTGAATGGGCCGTTGGGCCGTCCAATCTTTGGGCCCTATTGGGCCGTTTTTGGTGCCTGTTTGAGCGGCATTTTGGGCCCTATAATGGGCCGAGAATGGCAAGTAAATATATGGCCCGAATTAGGATTGATTCTAGTTTCTGAGGATAATTTTGTTTCCCTATTTGGGTGTATACGTTGAGAGATATTTGAGGCCAAAGTTGGGCCCGTGAAGTGGTTTGGGTAGAGTTTAAGAATTATTTTATAGTTCAGATTTTAGAAATTTAATAATGAAAAATGATACTGTAGGTTCCCAGGTATCCAATTAGCTGGGTCATCAATTGAAATTTGCATACTGTGGTAAGTAAGTCAAGTATTATAATTTTATAAATTATTTAATTTGTAAACTATGAACTTACAGTTAAATGTAATTATGTTAATTTTGCAAAATCATGTTGTTACTATGATAATATGTAATTATGATAATGACAGTAAAACTTTATGTGTCGCCGCGGTTCTCACATGACAGTTTCTCACATGACAGATGACAGAATACTGGTACCAGAACCCTTCCCTTTAGGAGATATTTAAGAGTGATATACAAGATGTGTGTTGTAGGGCCGTGGGACACATAAAGAATAATAATGACAGTATAAACAATGTTTTGTTTACATCGCATATATTCTAGTAATTATTATTGAATTAAGTTTCAAATTAATTGGTCTAATGACATGAACCTGCTGATAGCATGATAAATAAATTTTAAAATTATATTAGGCTTACTTATTAAGTGTGAGCTCATAGAATTCTCACAATGTTTTTCAGTGCCTCAGGAATGAAGAAGGATAATTGGGATAGAAGAGCTTCTATTAAATAGACTTAGTTTCATTATATTGATTTAGTTTAAATTTGCTTGTGTAGGGCAGGTAGCCCAAGATTGATAATTATGGTTTGTAATAAATCATGGATGTGAATTTTGCTTTATATTGATTTATGTGATGAAGTTCGAGATGCCTTGCATGCTTGGCATGCGATGGATTGTTATCTTAGTTCAAAATTTGAAACTGGAACGTGACACCTTTGGTATTTGATTGCCGTTTGACTAGAACTTATCCATCGACGAAGCAGAGCATAAGCCTTAATAACCACAGCATAGAAACACAAAAATGCTTGCTTGACTTTGACCTGTTGCTTACTTGAGGTGCAATGCAACACGCTGTCACAGCCTAATTAAACTTTCTCAGTGTACGTCTTCAACAAGCTCCTCGGAATCGAAAGCGTTGTTCGATCAAATTCCGACAGAGCCCGAGAATAGCTACGATTTACCATGACCACTTGGTTAGCAAGCTTTGTAGTATTTCATTTGGTAGTTGATTCTATTTATTGCGATATCATTTAATCTTTCACAGATAATTCTCAACAATAGCTATTAATTATAATTCTTTTGAAATTTAAAATCCCTACTCTGATAGAAGTAGACGGTGAAAGAGAGTTAAGAAAATTTCTATATTAGAGATCCCTTTTAAGATTTTTCTAAGGTTTTCATGAACACAATATCATACGAGAGAAAACCAGAAGAAAGCCAGAGATATTGGATCCCTGATCAAGAGCATATCCTGAGGGCATACACCATCGTTGTGCGATTGCTCATTATTGGAAGCACTCAATCAAGATTCTTGAAAAGGTAGATCAAGATCCTGAGAGGTAGATCTGAAGTTGATTCAGATCCAGAGGAAGATCAAGATAATGATTCAAATCTTCAAGAGGTAGATCATAAACAATGGCTGGAGGTAATACATTGATCCTGCCTATTATTTCTATATAATTTGTGTAGATCGTTAATAGATTTCTAACAGTTGGTATCAGAGCCTCAATACCTCTGCCTTGTTTTATTGTAAGTGTTTCCATTATTTAAGATTTAATTATTTTGGGATCTAATTAAATCTTTTAGAACAACTTATATATCTCATTGTTCGTAGGCATTCTTGGTCTCTATTTTCTTACATAGGGATAGTCCAAAGGGAATGCTACTGGTAGTACCCTGGATTATTTGATCCAACGGACGTATGGTAGGGATATTAGTGATGTACCAAAATGAAGGCTACTGGTAGTACCTTGGTGCATTTGATCCAACTACCGAAAGAGATTGTATGGGATCATCGGAATTTCTTTCTTTTATTATTAGGTATGATTTAAATAAAAGAAAATTCATAAAAAAGATAAGGCCTTAGAGATTTGGCGTGGTGGTTAAGGTTTAGCCTTATAAACCTGACAACTTAGGTTTAAACCATCATGAGGTGGTTTTATGTTTCCGATTTTTTTGGCTTACGGAACCTGGTCATTTTTCCTCTGTTCTTTCTATCATGTTTGCGGCCTGTTCTGTACATTTTTTGGTTTTCTCATGGGTGTTTAAAAAAAAAAGCTTTTGTGCATACCGTTAAAGCACAGATTTTTTTTTTTTCCTTCTTTCTCCGTGCCATAATGGGAAATGACGGGCGATGAGGTCCACGCACCCGAAAAGATAAAGTTCCTAATCTCACGATAATTTAAAATCAAATTTGATTGGTTAAATTTTAAATGCATGCTATTATCTGTTTAATATTTATTATCATGTGATATGATTTGTTTTATCATTTGTTTCTTAAGTTTAAATTTTTGTATTAAAATACACCTCCTGAGTCTCTATGCCTACGGTGTTTTATATAGACTAGCCCAAGGGAATAATAGCTACGGCCGGACGTGTTTTAATTAACAAAAAATTTTCTTAAGATGATAATTTTGAAAATGCATTAAATAGATAATTGATATGTATCTCCTGTTTTGCATATTAGATTTATTTTATGCTTGAATAAAATTATATTTGGTTGTAGTGTGAAAAATCACAGAGCAGATCCTTTCAAGGTTTGATTG
Organism: Calamus simplicifolius; assembly: GCA_900491605.1. Lineage (NCBI taxonomy): Eukaryota > Viridiplantae > Streptophyta > Magnoliopsida > Arecales > Arecaceae > Calamus > Calamus simplicifolius. The sequence goes on from UESW01002320.1 coordinate 57,464, forward strand.
GTCAATTGGTGTCTAGAAAAGTGAAGAGATTGTGGTTACTTAATTGGTTCCATTGACTGACTTAAGGAAAGCAACGGGGGACCCCACCTCTCTTCCACTGACCTGGCCAATTTGATTAATTCAGATCTTGATTTGGAAATGTTATGTTGATTAAAATCACTGCCTAATAATCATGCTAAATTGGTTAATCTATATGCATATGATGGAGTTCATGAGGAGTAGCACAACATCTTTAATTAATCAAAATTATAATTGAGTTGCAAAGATCACATAAGGTTAGATGACATTAATTGTGATAATTATATTAATGCAATGAATCTTATCCCACAGAAATTTTTATTACACCGATATAATTAATTAAGATGGGATAACAAATTATTTTCTTAATTACCCACAGAATTAAGAAAGGAATATAATTTGTTAGTCACATCATTAAGTTAATGAGTATATTTAAGTATAATAACTTAGCTCACATGTAGTTATTATATGTTATTGATTCATGTTATTGCATGTTTACATTGGTAAGACATGACATTAAGTTATATGCCTCAAATTCAGTTACATGAACATGATTTTTATTTTTATGCAGCTATTTGCCTGTTAATATTTCTGATATGAAATATGATATTTCCGATTTAAGTGGTGATAATTATAAATTATGGAAGAAAAGAATTCTTCTTCAATTAGGGTGCATGGATATTGACTATGCTACCAGGAAGGATGAACCACATTCGGTTACATCTACTAGTACTCAGGCTGAAATTGCTGCGTATGAACGATGGGAGTGATCCAATCGCCTCAGTATGATGTTTATACGTACTAAGATTTTGCTAGTATACGTGGTTCAATTCCTGAGTGCAAAAATATCAAGGAACTTCTGAAGGCTATTGATGCACAATTTGAGTCTTCAGATAAGGCACTGGCTAGCACCCTAATGGCAAAATTATCATCAATGAAACTCACCACTGTTGGAGGTGTGCGTGAGCACATCATGAAGATGAGGGACATTGCGCTCAGTTGAAATCCCTAGAGGTTGAGATGTCAGAATCTTTCTTAGTGCACTTTATTTTGAATTCACTCCCACAGCAGTATAGTCCCTTCAAAATATCTTACAACACGCATAAGGACAAATGGTCAATTAATGAACTTCTGACCATGTGTGTTCAAGAGGAAGGGAGTTGATTTTGGAAATGGAGAAAGTGTACATTTAGCTACTCAAAGAAAGACTAAAGTTGCTAAAGCCAAACGCAAAGGAAGGGGTAAAGTACCCATCCATACAGAAGACAAGAAGGAATCCAAGTGCTTCTTTTGCATGAAGAAAGGGCATATAAAGAAGGATTGCTTCAAATTCAAAGCTTGGCTTGATAAGAAAGGTACGCTAACCTCATTCGTATGTTATGAATCCAATTTGGTTATATGTCATAACACATGGTGGATTGATTCTAGTTCTACAATCCATGTTTCAAATACCTTGCAGGGTTTTCTAAATCAAAGGAAACCATTGAGAAGTGAACAAAGCATCTATTCAGGAAACAAGATGGGTTCACATGTGGAAGCGATTGGGACGTGCAGACTTATTTTAGATTCTGGTTTTGTTTTAGATTTGAAAAAGATATTTTATATTCCAAGTTTCTCTAGAAATTTAATTTCGGTGTCAAGACCTGTACTCGAAGGATATTCTTTTAATTTTAATAAAAGCTCTATTGATTTATTTTATAAATCTAAGCTTATTGGGAATGGTACATTGTCCGATAATCTTTTTCAAATTAATTTAAAAAATAATACCTCCTATAATGTGATGCATGCCCAAACTGGTATGAAAAGATGTATTATGAATGAGAATTCCTCTATTTTGTGGCATCAGAGATTAGGTTACATCTCCATTGAAAGAATTAAAAGATTAGTAAAAGATGGAGTACTTGATACTCTTGATTTTATTGATTTTGGCACTTGTGTGGACTGCATAAAGGGAAAGCAAACCAACAAGTCCAAAAAAGATGCCAAGAGAAGTTCTGAAATACTGGAGATCATACATACGGATATTTGTAGTCCAGATATGGACTCGTATGGTCAGAGATACTTCATCTCATTTATTGATGACTATTCACGATATATGTATCTCTACCTGCTTCATAATAAGAACGAAGCATTAGATTCCTTTAAGGTATTTAAGGCAGAAGTAGAGAAACAATGCGGGAAGCAAATTAAGGTCGTGAGGTCAGATAGAGGTAGAATATTATGTTAGATACACTAAGAATGGACAAGCACCTGGTTCGTTTGCTCGATTTCTTGAAGAAAATGGAATTATTGCACAATACACCATGCCGGGGTCTCCTAACCAAAATGGTGTAGCTGAAAGGAGGAATCGTACATTATTAGACATGGTAAGGAGCATGATTGTCAGCTCCAACCTACCTAAATCCTTGTGGATTGAAAGCTCTTAAAATAGCTGCGTATATATTAAACCGGTTCCAACCAAGGCTGTTTCCAAAACGCCATTTGAGTTATTTAAAGGTTGGAAACCAAGTTTGCAATATATACATGTTTGGGGATGCCCATCTGAAGTAAGAGTTTATAATCCATAAGAAAAGAAACTAGACCAAGGACTATTGGTGGATATTTTATTGGATATGCTGAGAAGTCCAAGGGTTATAGATTTTATTGTCCATCTCACAGCACTAGGATTGTGGAATCAAAAAATAAAATTTCTTGAGAATGACTTGATCAGTGGGAGTGATCAATTTCAGTATTTGGCTTCTTCTGAGAAAGATCATTCAGATATTCCAGCTTCCACTTCAAGTGAGGGATTAGTTGTTATTTAAGCACTCCTCAAACTCAATTAAGTGCTCAACAACCAGTCATTGAGATTTCACAAGCTGATGGTAATCTAGAAGATCATGTTGTTCAACAACAATCAGTTGTGCAAGATACTCCTCAAGAGGTCATTGACACAACATTAAGAAGATCAACTAAAATAAAGAAATCAGTAATTCCTAGTGATTATATTGTGTATCTACATGAATCTGATTATAACATTGGAGCCTAAAATGATCCTGAAACATTTTCACAAGCCATGTGTTCTAAGGAATCAAACTTGTGGTACAATGCCATGAAGGACGAGATGGAATCTATGGCATCTAATTGAGTCTGGGATCTTGTTGAGTTGCCTGATGGTGTAAAAGCCATTGGATGTAAATGGGTCTTTAAAATAAAGAAAAACTCACAAGGCAATATTGAGAGATATAAAGCAAGACTCGTTGCCAAACAATCAGAGGGAAGGAATCGACTACATGGAGACATTTTTTTCCTGTATCCAAGAAAATTCTCTCCGAATAATTATGGCATTGGTAGCTCATTTTGATTTTGAGTTACATCAAATGGATGTGAAAACTGCATTCCTTAATTAGATCTAGATGAAGAGGTTTACATGAAATGAAGGATTTTCCTCTGGTGACAGTGAGCATTTGGTTTGCAAGCTTAAGAAATCCATATATGGATTGAAACAAGCCTCACGTCAGTGGTATTTAAAATTTCATGATGTGATCTCTTCCTTTGGTTTTGAAGAGAACATCATGGATCAATGTATATACCAGAAGGTTAGTGGGAGCAAAATTTGTTTCTTGGTCCTATATGTGGATGACATTCTACTTGCAACCAATGATAAAGGGTTGCTACATAAGGTGAAACAATTTCTCTCCAAGAATTTTGATATGAAAGATGAGTGAGCATCTTATGTCATTGGCATTAAGATCCATAGAGAAAGATCTCAGGCATTTTAGGATTGTCTCAAGAAACTTATATCAATAAAGTCTTGGAAAGATTTCAGATGAAAAATTGATCACCAAGTGTTGCACCTATAGTGAAGGGTGACAAGTTCACTTTGAACCAGTGCCCTAAAATGAACTGAACGGAACAGATGCACAACATTCCATATGCTTCAGTGTTGGAAGCCTAATGTATGCTCAGGTTTGCACAAGACCTGACATTGCATTTGCAGTAGGAATGTTGGAAGATATCAGAGTAATCCAGGTTTAGACCACTGGAGAGCTGCTAAAAGGTCATGAGGTATCTTCAAGGAACCAAGGACTACATGCTCATGTATAGACGAACTGATCATTTGGAGATAGAGGGTTACTTAGATTCAAATTTGCTGGCTGTGTTGATTCTCGAAAATCAACATCATAATTTATATTTATGTTAGCTGGTGGAGCCATATCATGGAGGAGTGCAAAGCAGACTTTGACTGCTACCTCTACTATGGAAGCAGAGTTTGTTGCTTGTTTTGAGGCTACATCGCAAGGTGTATGATTGAAGAGTTTCATCTCAGAGCTTAGAATTGTTGACTCTATTGCTAGGCCAATTAAATTGTACTGTAACAATTCAGCTGCTGTATTTTTGGCTAAAAATCACAAGAGTGGTAGTCGAAGTAAACAATCGACATTAAGTATTTAGCCATAAGAGAACGTGTTAAAGAAAAAAGTGGTCATAGAACACGTTAGCATGAATTGATGATAGCTGATCCTTTGACTAAAGGCATGCCAATTAAGAATTTTAAGGATCATGTGGTACGAATGGGAGTTGGTTCCATGATATAACAATTTGTACAAAGAAACTCTTATTTTAATTATTTATTTATTTCTCATTCAGGTGTACACATTATTTGACTTTCGAGAAATGACAAAAAAAATTTTTTGAACTTGAATAAACATATGGTTTATTCATTATGTTATGTTGTCACATTTGGAATAGTGGTAAAGAAATTGAATGCATTGTAATACATAGAAGATAATACTCAATTATAGAGGACCTATCGCTATGATTCATGTATTTGGTTTCTTGTTCAGTGTTAAAATTATAATTAAAATAAAATATGTGGACCAAGTGGGAAAATGTAGTATCCCGTTTTGATATATGGTCCTATTTTATTGCGATATCACTTAATCTTTTACAGATAATTCTCAACGATATCCATCCACTAACTAATGAGTGATAACCGTATCTTTTTGAAATTTAAAATGCCTACTTTGATGGGAGTAGGCGGTGGAGGGAGTTAAGAAAATCTCTATAGGGATCCTTCTAAGGTTTTCGTGAACACAATATCATACGAGAGAAAACTAGAAGGAAGCTAGAGATATTGGGTCATCAGAGCATATCCTAGGGCATACACCATCGTTGTGCGATTGCTCATTGATTGGAAGCACTCAATCAAGATTCTCGAAGAGGTAGATCAAGATCCTGAAGGTAAATCTAAAGCTGATTCAGATCCAAGGAAGATCAAGATTCTGATTCAATCTTCTGAGAAGTAGATCATAAACAATGGCTGAAGGTAATACATTGATCCTGTCTATTATTTCTATACAATTTTGTGTAGATCATTAATACATTTTTAATAAGCTTGGCATTCAAAATTAATTAGTTTGGATTGAAACTCGGAAATGCATAATAAAATTAAGAATGACATATCTTCGATCAGCATCTCTATACGCATTACAATATAAGTAGTACGGACATATACACGCACACAGATGATGAAAATAACGTAGACACAACAACTCATCTCTTAATTAGAGCTCGAGGAGCTAACACCCCCTTGCTCCCATTATTAATTATAGTAGCTAGCTTGAGCAAGTATTAATTAATTCAATCACGAAACAGGCCAGTTAAAAGAATATATATATGGATTTAATTAAGGCTCCGGGTCAGCCTCATCGGCATACCCCTCGTCCTCCTCGTCGGCCATGGCATCCTGGTACTGCTGGTACTCGGACACCAGATCATTCATGTTGCTCTCCGCTTCAGTAAACTCCATCTCATCCATCCCCTCCCCGGTATACCAATGCAAGAAGGCCTTTCGCCGGAACATGACCGTGAACTGCTCCGAAACACGCTTGAACATCTCCTGTATCGACGTCGAGTTGCCCATGAAAGTGGCCGACATCGACATGCCGGTCGGTGGGATGTCGCAGACGCTGGACTTGACGTTGTTGGGGATCCACTCGACGAAGTAGGAGGAGTTCTTGTTCTGGACGTTGATCATCTGCTCGTCGACCTCCTTGGTGCTCATCTTGCCGCGGAACATGGCAGAGGCGGTGAGGTAGCGGCCGTGGCGGGGGTCGGCGGCGCACATCATGTTCTTGGCGTCCCACATTTGCTGAGTGAGTTCAGGGATGGTGAGGGCTCGGTACTGCTGGGAGCCGCGGGAGGTGAGGGGGGTGAAGCCCACCATGAAGAAGTGGAGACGGGGGAAGGGGATGAGGTTGACGGCGAGCTTTCGGAGGTCGGAGTTCAGCTGACCGGGGAAGCGGAGGCAGCAGGTGACGCCGCTCATGGTGGTGGAGATTAGGTGGTTAAGATCGCCAACTGATCATGCATAAAGATGTCAATAGAATATCATGCATGAGGAAGGGTTAATGGGACTTGGGATCGATTATTTAATTGGGATTCAAGTTGTTGTTTAAGAGAAATAGTGACAGTTTATAGACTACTGTTGATGATGAGATCTAAATATCAGCAAACAAGTATATATATATATATAGCAGAGAAATGGTTAATTAGAGGGTGCTGGTCATGACTCATGGCTTGAGTCTGAGCTGACTCGTACGTGTCTTCTTGCTGTCAGCCACTTGGAGGAGCACTTAATTACAAGTACTGGACCCCAAGTTGGAAGAGATCGATACGTGGACACGAAGCAAGGAGCACACGTACGCATAAAAGGTTCACAATATGCCTAACCTGAGTAACGGGCCCAATTATGGGAGTAACGCCAACAAAGTGTGCCCAGTTTATGCGACCGTCTGTCGTCATAGCACATTGCTCATTATCTAATAGAAAATACCATCAGTTGTCCGCTTGTTCGACATTTTGCTCGCTAGCATGCATGCTCCCAATTAGACGATAATTAAAGATCAAGCCAGTTTCTCAAACAAGTCTATATATATCTACCCTACCCTCAAGTGATCACCTGAAGCCCAATATATTGTTACGAAAAGGGGCTTAAATTAATTAAGAAATCGTAACCATAATAAATTTTAATCCTAGACCAATAGGTACGTACTTACTTTTAGATTCTCTTATACGTACAATTAGATCACTACTCCTGATCACCAAAGATAAATATATCTAAATTTATCGATAATTCTAGATTTCGATGTAAAAATGGCCATCAAAATAATTCAGTTCCTAGTCAAATGAAGGCTAGACATAAAAAAATGGTCGTCAATCCGGCGCCGGACCTCATGAATTTTCCCAAATATATCAGATTCTCATGCCCATGGTCACCATGCAGTACTCGTAGTACTGAAACAAATTAAGGTTAATTTCTTTTCCCCCTCTTTTTCGCATCAAAGATTCAAACATAGTAACCTTTCTCAACTCGCCGTTTTCCCGAGTGTAACTAATTAAGCTGGGAAACGGTCAACCCAAGGGTAAGGTTAGCCATCGTTGTAGCTAGCCAGCATGCATGATCCAGGGCAAGAAGAGAACGAGAGAGACATGAGGGAGAGACTCACGTACAGCTGGGGTTGGTAAGCTTGAGTGTCCTGAAGCAGATATCATACAAGGCCTCATTGTCCAGCACCATGCACTCGTCGCCGTTCTCCACCAGCTGGTGCACCGACAGCGTCGCGTTGTACGGCTCCACCACCGTATCCGAGACCTTGGGCGACGGAAACACCGAGAAGGTCAGCATCATCCTATCCGGGTACTCCTCCCTGATCTTGGATAGCAGCAGCGTCCCCATCCCCGACCCCGTCCCTCCCCCCAGCGAGTGACATATCTGAAACCCTGTTATTATATATAAAAACGCACTCCAGTCATTCATTCTCTTTAATTTTCTTTTTATTGGCATCCTGGCCCTCCTCTTGATGCAACGCAACCTATTTATATATATATATATATATATATATATATGTACATGATAGATAGATAGATACCTTGGAGGCAGTCGCAGTTCTCGGCCTCCTTGCGGACGACATCGAGGACGGAGTCGATGAGCTCGGCGCCCTCGGTGTAGAAGCCCTTGGCCCAGTTGTTGCCGGCGCCGTTCTGGCCGAAGACGAAGTTATCGGGACGGAAGAGCTGGCCGTAGGGGCCGGTGCGGAGAGCATCCATGGTTCCGGGCTCGAGATCCATGAGCACGGCACGGGGTACGTATCGCCCCCCGCTCGCCTCGTTGTAGTAGACGTTCACTCGCTCGAGCTGGAGGTGGGAGTCGCCATTGTAGTTTCCGGCACTGTCGATGCCGTGCTCGTCGCACACCACCTCCCAGAACTTGCCTCCGATCTGGTTGCCGCATTGGCCTGCTTGGATGTGGAGGATTTCTCTCATCTTTGATCACCGGTTGGGTGATGGTAGGAGGGAAGGAAAGAAGGTGGAGAGGAGGGGATCGAAGAAAGCGGTGTGGGATATTGGGACAGGAATAGAAGAAGAAAGCAATGGAGGGAGAGGAAAGGAGAGGAGAAGAGCAAACTAAGCGAGAGGAACCAGGGGAGCTTGCCACGGAGCTTGGATGCGGATGGTTTTATTTTTTAGCTCTCTAGAGCGGATTCTTTGGACGGAGAGGCGTGCTATTTTGGGAAGTAACAGATGGATGGCGGGGAGAAGGGGTGATACGTACGTGTTAAAATAGAGCAGAGATCCGAAATGGACCCTCACGTTATGGTGGAGAGTAATTGGTGTAATGGCCTAATGGGTGTTGACTGTTGAAATCAAGATGGAGATACAGAAGAATATCTTAAGAACTTCTATTTGGCTTTTGACTTTTTTTTTCTTCTTATTTAAAAGCCTTGAGTTCACAGCTATTTATAGATGCACATAGTTGACTCTTAGATATCCTGCAAACTCTTAGATATTCTGAATACTTTTTTTTTCAAGATGACTATATTGTAAAAATATCTAATAACGTGACTAATATGATTTAGATCGATATGGCACTTCAAAAATAAAGTAAAGTAGCGGAAATAGTATCGAGAATTACCTCTGCCATCGTTCCGGCCTCGGAATAAAAAAAAGGAAGAAGCTTTGAATTCTAGTTCTTCTGGTCCTTTCTCTACCCATTAGATGGTGTGTGATTTTCTCTTCACATAGAGCAGGTACCAGAGACCAATTTTTATATATAAAATTCTCCAAAAATTTCTACCATCATAGAGATTTTCGGAGCACGTTCGGGCGACGGTTACGGAGTTGTTTTGCATGTTCTCATTTTAAAATACATAAACCATAAATGTAGGTTGGTTATTCCCCTGGCCAGTAGGAATCTAAATTAACCAATATTCTCCCACTTGGTCTATGTATTTTCACCATGCACGATATTAACATACGGATCATAGCGACAGTTCCTCTAAATGTGAGTATTGTCTTCCATGTATCATAATATGTTACACTTCCCAACATAGCCCAAATAACTTAATGAATAAACCCTATGTTTATTCGTGATCCAAACATAATGATATTCCTCAAAACAAACAAATATGTATACAACTTAAAGGAGAAATATCCAAACTGAATAAGAGTTTCATTCAAGAACAAGTATATACAATGACATCACATCACGAAACTAAGTCTCATTCGCGCTACATGATCCTTGAAACCTTTTGGTGGCATGCCTTTAGTCAGAGGATCCGCGATCATCAATTCAGTGCTGATGTGTTCAATAACCACTTTCTTTTCTTTAACACACTCTCTTATGGCTAAGTACTTAATGTCGATATGTTTACTACGACTACCACTCCTATTGTTCTTAGCCATAAAAACAGCAGCTAAATTATCATAGTACAATGTCAAAGGCCTCAAAATAGAGTCCACAACTTTAAGCCCAGATACAAAACTCTTCAACCATACACCGTGCGAGGTAGCTTCAAAATAAGAGACGAACTCAGCCTCCATAGTGGAAGTAGCAGTCAAGGTCTGCTTGGCACTCTTCCATGATACAGCTCCATCATCTAACATAAACACGTAACCAGACATTGATTTACGTGAATCAATACAGCCAGCAAAGTCTACATCGCTATACCCAATGACTTCCAACTTCTCAGTCCGTCTATACGTGAGCATGTAATCCTTGGTTCCTTGAAGTATCTCATAACCTTCTTTGCAGCCCGCCAGTGGTCAACACCTGGATTACTCTGATATCTCTCAAGCATTCCAACAATAAATGCAATGTCAGGCCTGGTACAAACTTGAGCATACATAAGGCTTCCAACAGCTGAAGCATATGGAATGGATCTCATCTGTTCGCGTTCGAACTCATTTTTGGGACACTGATTCAAGCTGAATCTATCACCTTTCACAATGGGTGCTACACTCGGTGAACAATCTTTCATGCGAAACCTTTCTAGAACCTTGTTGATATAGGTCTCTTGAGACAAGCCCAAAATGCCTCTAGATCTATCTCTATGGATCTTTATGCCAATGACATAAGATGCCTCACCCATATCCTTAATATCAAAGTTCTTTGAGAGAAATTGTTTCACCTCATATAGCAAACCCTTATCATTAGTCGCAAGCAAAATGGCATCCACATATAACGCAAGAAAGCAAATCTTGCTCCCACTGACCTTTTGGTATATACAAACATCCATGATGTTTTCTTCAAAGCCAAATGAAGTAATAACATCATGAAATTTCAAATACCATTGATGGGAGGCTTGCTTTAATCCATATATGGATTTATTCAGCTTACAGACTAAATTCTCACCACTACTAGAGGAAAATCCTTCTGGTTGTTTCATGTAAACCTCTTCCTCTAGATCACCATTGAGGAACGTCGTTTTCACATCCATCTGGTGTAACTCTAAATCAAAATGAGCCACCAATGCTATGATTACACAGAAGGAGTCCTTTTTAGATATAGGAGAAAAGGTATCCGTGTAATCTATTCCTTCCCTCTGAGTAAATCCTTTGGCAACAAGCCTAGCCTTATGTCTCTCAATGTTGCCTTCTAAGTCTTTCTTAGTTTTAAAGACCCACTTACAACCAATGGCTTTTACACTATTAGGCAACTTGACAAGATCACAGACTTTGTTAGATGCCATAGAATCCATCTCTTCTTTCATGGCTTTGTACCACAAGTCAGATACATTAGAACTCATGGCCAGTAAAAACGTTTCAAGATCATTTTCGGCTCCAATATTGTAGTCACATTCTTGCAGATACACAACATAATCAATAGGAATTGCTGGTCTTCTAGTCCTAGTAGACCTCCTCAATGTTGCCTCAACATTCTCCTGTGAGGCAGGATCATGTTGTTAAATAGGTTGTTCAATAATTTTGGGTATTTGCTGAACTTCAAGGTCTACTGGATTTGGATCAGCAGTTTGTGGAATCTCTTGGACCTGTTGCTCAACATGTGCATGAACACAAGGCGCACTGCGAACTACAACAATCGGTCCACTACTTGAAGTGGAGCATTGAGCATCTTGATGACCTTTCCTAAGACCAAGGTCTTGAAAATGATCGCTCCCACTGATTAAGTCGTTTTTAAGAAATTTGGCATTTCTTGATTCCACAAATCTAGTGCTATGAGAAGGATAATAAAATCTATATCCCTTGGATCTTTCGGCATAACCAACAAAAATGCACTTAAGGTCCTCGGGTCCAACTTCCTTTCATGTGGATTATAAATCCTCACCTCAGCTGGGCAACCCCAAACGCGTACATGTCGCAAACTTGGTTTCCAACCTTTAAACAACTCAAAAGGCATCTTTTGGACAGCCTTGGTTGGAACCCGGTTTAATATGTACACCGCCATCTTAAGGGCTTCAGTCCATAAGGACCGAGGAAGTTTGGAGCTAGCAAGCATGCTCCTTACCATGTCCATTAATGTTCGGTTTCTTCTTTCAGCTACACCATTCTGATCCGGAGAACCAGGTAAGGTGTATTGGGCAACAATCCCACAATCTTGAAGAAACTTTGCAAATGGACCAGTAGCTTGTTCACTCTCAGTGTATCTACCGTAGTATTCTCCTTCCCTATCAAATCTTACGATCTTGATTCGTTTGTCACATTGTTTCTCTACTTCAGCCTTAAAAATTTTGAAAGCATCAAGTGCTTCACTTTTGCTGTTCAATAAGTAGAGATACATGTAACGCGAATAATCATCAATAAAGGAGATGAAATACTTATCACGGTATGCATCTATATCAGGACTACAAATGTCTGTATGAATTATTTCTAACAATTGAGAACTCCTCTTTGCACCTTTCTTTGACTTGTTAGTCTACTTACCTTTAATGCAGTCTATACAAGTACTAAAGTCAGTCCAATCAAGAGTACTAAGTACTCCATCATGTACCAACCTCTTGATTCTATCAATGGAGATATGACCTAATCTCCTATGCCACAAATTAGAGGAATTCTCATTAACGTCACATCTTTTAACACCAACATGCATAGAAGAATAGTGATTGTCATTTTCTAAATTAAGACGGAAAAGACCATCAGACAATGTACCACATCCAATAATCTCATATCCATAAGAAATACTAAAAGACGAATCCGAAAATTTAAAGGAATATCCACAAGATACAAGTCTTGAAACAGAAACTAAATTCCTAGCAAAACCAGGAATATAAAATGTCTTTTCCAAACTTCAAATAAAACCACTATATATCTAAAACAAGTTTGCAAGTTCCAATGGCTTCCACATGTGAGGACATCTTGTTTCCAGAATAGATGCAGCATTCACTTCCCACTGGTTTTCGCAGGTCTTGCAAGCCCTGCAAAGAGTTGGTAACATGGATTGAAGAACCAGAGTCAATCCACAATGTGTCTTGAGTAACATTAATTATGTTAGATTCATAACAGACAAAAGAGAGTTGAGTACCTTTCTTGTCAAGCCACTGTTTGAACTTGGCACAATCCTTCCTCAAATGCCCTTTCTTCTTGCAGAAGAAACATTTGGAACTTTTCTGAATGTCCCCTTTGGCAGGAATCTTGCCCTTGTCCTTTGCTTGAAATTTCTTTTTCTTGGTGTTGTCAAATTTACCTTCTCACCCTCTTCCACAGTAAGTCTACCCTCCTCTTGAACACACATGGTCATAAGTTCATTAATTGACCATTTATCCTTATGTGTGTTATAAGAGATCTTAAATGGGGCATATTGCGGTGGTAGAGTGTTGAGAATGTAATGCACTAGGAAAGATTCAGACATCTTAACTTCAAGTCTCTTCAATTGAGCCGCAATGTCCCTCATCCTCATAATGTGGTCACGTACACCGCGTATACCACTCAGTTTTATGGATGAGAACAGGTGAATTAGGGTGCTAGCTAAAGCCTTGTCTGAAGACACAAATTGATCATCGATCGCCTTCAGCAAATCACGGACATTGTCATAATGCTCAAGGGAACCCCTGATGCCATCTGAGATCTTGGTCTTTATGAACATTATTGAGAGATGATTAGATCGTTCCCATTTTTCATAAAGAACAGTATCTTCAGAAGACGGTTCATCCTTCCTTATGGCGAAATCAATGTCCTTGCACCCTAGATGAAGGAGAGTTCTCTCTTTCCAAATTTTATAATTGTCCCCTCGGAGCTCAGGAACATCACAAATCATATCAGAGAAATTAACAGGCTGACAAACTGTAAAAATTAAATAACCATACTCATGTTACAAAAATTTGAAGCTATTTAAATAATATGACATATCCACCAATGTAAAATACGTCAAAATATGAATCTACTAACATAAAACTTGCCTGTGGGCTGAAGTATTAATTCAATTAGATTCACATTTAAACTATATGATAAAAATTATCAAATGATGCCCTTAATTTCTAATCCCTGTGGGTAAATTAGAAAAATATAATTTAACATTTTATCCTAATTAATTATATAAATATAACAAAATTTACTGTAGAATAAATTTTATTATATCCATATAATTAATTATAATTAATGTCTATTATTTATGTGATTTATTAACTTTATTATATAATTTTATAATTAAGGATGCTGTGGCTACTCCTCAATTATTCAATTGTATTTATCACTTAGACATTATTTAAATTTATGCTCAATTATGTCACTTAAGATGCATGCATAATTCACAAAATTTATACACACAAATTCTAAATATAATTGAACATAAATAGGCCAGGCTAATGGCCCAACCACTTAATGAACGAGCCAGCAGCCAGTCATTCTCACCCAATTCTAACAGTTTAATTTAACCAAAAAATCTCTCAATCACCTCAAAAAATTTTCGGATCAAATGCTGCAATTAGCATACTGCAGTTCAGACTGGGCGCATGGCCCAGCCTGGCAGCTGGCTCAGACTGAGCGCACGGCCCAGCCTAGATGCTAGCCCAAACGGCTGGGCCAACCATGCATTGGGCCAGCGGGCCAAGCACTGGTCTGGCCCAGGCGCCTGGCCAGCGGCTGGCCCAGGCCAGTGGCCCAGCCATGCGCTGGGCCAGCAGCTGGGCCCAGGCGCTACCAGCCATTTTTTATATGATTAGCACGAAAAAGCCCAGGCGCCTGGCCAGCGGCTGGCCCAGGCTGGTGGCCCAGCCAGGCGCTGGGCCAGCAGTTGGGCCCAGGCACTACCAGCCATTTTTTTTATATGATTAGCACGTTTTTTCGTAAGAGACATCTTTCAGACGTTCTCTTCCCATGCACATATCCGAAGCAAGGAAACCCACGCTTCCTTCTCTTATGGTGATTTAATCGTGAGATATTTGGATTTATCTTTTATTTAAACTATATCCAAAAGGGTGAGCGAACAGATAAGTGCATGCTTCATGGCATAAATCTTACCGATCAATCTCTTAAATAAAACTGAATTAAATAAACTGAATATTAAGAGTTTATCGGATCTAATGCCCTTTTCAGATGATTCTTGATGACCTATTAACTCTCCCGGTACGTAGGTAGTTGGGTCAAATGCACCAAGGTACTACAACAGCCTCCCTTATTGGTACGTCCCTAATATCCCTACCGTACGCCTGTTGGGTGAAATAATCCAGTGTACTACCAGTAGCCTCCCCTTTGGACTATTCCTAAATGAGAGAAATAGAAATCAAGAACGTCTTGCCTCTCTTTATTTTTGATCAGGATAAAATTTTAAATAGATCTTTTCCAAGATTTAAAACAAAATCCAACATAAAGAAGAGCCCAAAACCAGAAAGCATTCGGCCAAAACGAGACAGAGGCGTTGATGCTCTGATACCAAATGTAAAAATATCCAATAACGTGCCTAATGTGATTTAGATTGACATGGCACTTCAAAAATAAAGTAAAGCAGCGGAAATAGTATCGAGAATTACCTCCCGCCATCGTTTCGGCCTCGGGATAAAAAAAGGAAGAAGCTTTGAATTCTGGTTCTTCTAGTCCTTTTCTACCCAATTAGATGGTGTGTGGTTTCTCTTCACGTAGAGCAGGTACCAGGGACTAATTTTTATATACAAAATTCTTCAAAAATTTCTAGATTTTTGGAGCACGTTCGGGCGATGGTTACGGAGCTGTTTTGCACGTTCTCATTTTAAAATACATAACCATAAATATAGGTTGGTTATTTCCTTGGCCAGTAGGAATCTAAATTAACCAATATATATATTTTTCAAAGTGGTCATACATTTTTCAAAATGACTTTCAGACTCCCCATTCATGCACCCAGGCAGAAACTGTCGAGGTTTCTAAAAAATCCTAGTTTAATCTTCCAACAATGGGTTTATCCATGTGGAATGATGGATTATTGGACACCAACTCTGAGTTAAAGAGGGTGCTGAGGGGTTTATCAGTTGTACAAATAACAATCAAATTAGATATGGGGGAGAATCTCATTTTCCCCTTGTGAGATGGACTCGCCAGCAAGAGCATCAAGTGGGGTGAGCTGGCCATGAAAAGTGACAAGGAGGTGCTTCGAACTTTTGTCATTGGTTGGATTGTCCTTGGGGGACAAGATTGCACTCATGTCGTCGACGTATTTTGCCTGTGATCGCCGCTGTTTGAGTAAAGATTTCGAGCTCTTTTACATCTAGAAAAGCTGCAGTTATCACATGGAACGAGTTCACCGATGATCATGTAGAGACATCGCCTGCCAAATATCTGGGTCTAAATCAACTACCGAAAAAAAAAAAACAAAAGTTGGGTGGGTCTAAATCAATGGATGGATAATCCACTGCTCGCTCAGCCAAGGCCGTCTAAATCCCCTTGGCCTGACCTTGTTGGGATTATTTCAACTCAGATTATTTTTGGGAAGAAAAATCAAGGTAGAAGAAGGGTTTTCTCTCAAGAAGAAAAATTGATCTATTATGTTTCATTAAGCACATCACCATATAAATATTGTTTCTTATTTCTACGGATAAGCATAATCCTCTTATGATCTTATCCATCTAAGGCTATCCCACCAAAAGATAAAAAGATAGGCTCATTATTTAAAAGCCCAACTCAGACTAAATAAAATAAAACAAAATACTAAAAACTAAAACCATTATATTTTAACACTCCCCTTTAATGGTTATTCTTGGATACCCATGAGATCTCTAAAGTGTATGAATTTCTCCTTGGGTAGTGCCTTAGTGAAGATATCTACAATTTGGTCTTCAGTCTTCACATACTTGACTTCAATTTCTTTTTCTTCTACCACATCTCTAATGAAATGGTACTTGATTTTGATATGCTTGGTGCGGCTGTGATATATAGGATTCTTTGTCATAGAAATAGTAGATTTGTTGTCACATAGCAGAGTAGTAGCTTCTTCTTGCTTTTCACCCATATCTTCAAGTATTTTTCTCAACCAAATTATTTGTTGTGCTGCCAAAGTTGTTGAAACATATTATGCTTCAGAAGAAGATAATGCCACTGTATCTTGCTTCTTGGATGCCCAAGATACGATACCTGATCCATAAAAGAATGCATATCCTAATATGCTTTTCATGTCATCAATACTTTCAGCCCAATCACTATCACAAAACCCAAATAACTTCACAATATCATCCTTGTTTCTGTCATACATGATCCCATAATCTTTAGTACCTTTGATGTATCTCAAGACTCTTTTTGCTTGTCCAAAGTGAATATTACTTGACTGTTGCATAAATCTGAAAAGTAAACTTGATGCAAACATAATATCTGATCTTGTAATTGTTAGATATAATAAGTTTTCAATAATGCTTCTGTATAATTGTGCATTGGCTTCACCACTTTCATCTTCTTTCATCAACTTATCATTTACCACAAAAGGTGTTTCCACACTATTGCAATTTTCCATGTTAAATTTTTTGAGAATGCCTTCTTCATACTTCTTTTGACTGATAAATATACCATCTTTTCTTTGACTTGTTTCAATTCCCAAAAAATAATGAAGCAAACACATATCATTCATTTCATATCTTCTCATCATATCATTTTTGAAAGTCAAGATCATATTCTCATTGTTACCAGTAATAATTAAATCATCAACATAAAGAGAGACAATGAGAATATTATTACCTTGCTTCTTCACATAAAATGTTGGTTCACTTGGACTTTTTAGAAAATCTTTTTCATTGAAGTAGGTGTCAATTTAAGAGTACCATGCTCTGGATGCTTGCTTCAGCCCATATAATGCTTTCTTCAACTTGTATACCTTGTTTTCTTGACATTTGATGATGAAGCCTTGAGGTTGTTCAACATAAATTTCTTCTTCTAATACTCCATTCAAGAATGCAGACTTTACATATAGTTGATGTAGTTTCCAACTTTTATGAGCTGCTATAGAAATAAGAGTTTTAATTGTATCATGTCTAGCAACAGGTGCAAAAGTTTCTTGATAATCAATACCATGTAATTGAGAGTTTTCCTTTTCTACTAATCTTGCTTTGTGTCTTTGAATAGTGTCATCTGGATTGTGTTTTTTTTGTAGATCCACTTCAAGCCAATGACTTCCTTATCACTTGGTTTCTTCACTAATTCTCAAATTTTGTTCTTCTCAATCATATTGATTTCTTCCTGCATTGCTTTGTTCCACACTTCTTCATGCATAGCATTTTCATAAGTTTCAGGCTCAATCATGCAGAAATTACAAGAAGCATAAATGTCACTTAACCTTCTCATTTTTATAGGAGTAGAACTTGAAGATGGACTTGAACTTGAAGTTGAAAATGGACTTATATTTGGAGAAGTTTGTAGTGAACCTTCAACCTCATTTTCTTCATTTTGAGTATCATGAATTTCTTCATCAAGAGGAATAATATTTTCTTCAACTTTCTTTTGCTTCCAATCCCAAGCAACTTTTTCATTGAAAATAACATCTTTCTTATGATCACTTGATTTTGCTTCAAGCTGAAAAGTTTGTAACCTTTTGATTTAGAACTGTATCCAACAAAGATACATTTTCACTAACTTCATCAAGTTTATGTCTCCTTTCCTTTGGGAATATGTGCATAGCACACACATCCAAAGATTTTGAAATGCTTCACTGAAGGCTTTCTACCATATGAGGCTTCAAATGGTGTCATATTTTGAAGAGCTTTTATTGGACATCTATTCATCAGATAAACTGTGTATTCACTGCTTCTGCCCAATAAGAATTTGAAAGGCCTTTGTCTTTGAGCATAGATCTAGACATCTCAATAATAGTACGATTCTTTTTTTCTGCAACACCATTTTGCTCTGGTGTATAGCTAACAGTCAATTGTCTTTGTATACCATCATCTTCACAAAATTTCTCAAATTCATTTGAATTGTATTCACCACCTCTATCACTTCTCAGCACCTTGATATAATGCGCACTTTGTCTTTCCATATGATTTTTAAACTTCTTAAAGATAAGAAATGCCTCTGCTTTATGTCTCATAAAATATACACATATCATCCTTGAATAGTCATCAATAAAATAATGAAGTAGATGTTACCTGCATGAGAAGGAGTTTCATAGGCCCACATATGTCAGTATGAATAAGCTCCAATGGTGCTTTGGCTCTCCATACATGCTCTTTTGGAAATGCCTCTCTTATTGTTTTCCAAGTGCACATTCTTCACAAGGTTCTTCCTTGTCATGTATTGCTAGTAGATCATACACCATATTCTTTTGATATAAACTTTTCAAACTTTGAAAATTCAAGTGCATAAACCTTTTGTGCCATAACCATGACTCATCATTTACTTTCATCTTCCATGCAGCATCCTTTGCATAGTGCAAAATAAGAGAAAACTTCTATTTTTCTCCATCTTGATTTTTGCCATAAGTTGCTTTTTCATCCCTCTGTCATATAACTTGGAAACATTATCTTCAAAGTGTACCATATGCCCATGCTCAATCAGTTGTCCAACACTCAAGAGATTTTGCTTCAAATTTGGAACAAGTAAAACATCATGAATGAATTTTCTTTCTTTCTTGGTATTGATTTCAATTGTTCCTTTGCCTCTTGCTTGGACTAGAACACCATTTCCCATCTTCACTTGTGAAATTGAAGAACTGTCAATGTTCACAAAAATAGACTTGTCTCCTGTCATGTGATTGCTGCAACTACTGTCGAGATACCACATATTATTACTTTGCTCTTCTGCAGTTTGACATGCATATAGTGTGCTTTGCTGACTTCATTTTCTTCTGAGAAGTGTGCTTATTCACTTGCTTTGTATCTGCAATCTTTTTGAACATGTCCAAACTTTTTACAATTATAACATTGGGGTTTGCCCCTAAACCAGCAATCTTTTTCAGCATGAGAAGACCTTTTACATATATTGCACCTTTGTTGAGTACTCTCATCATATTACCTTCTTGAAAAATTATTTCTTTGTGTTTCTCTACCTCTTCCTTTCATATTTCTTCCTCTTCCTCTACTCTGGTTTTCACCTCTGAATGACTCTCTTTTGACTGGAGCATGACTCGATGATTCTTTTTGAGAATTTTTATCAACCATTTTGAGTTTAGATTGAAAGGCACTTTCAATTGATGATTCTTTATGCCTAAATAATCTTTGCTCATGAGCTTCAAGAGATCCCATTAATTCATGAACACTTAATTCAGAAAGATCTTTAGATTCTTCAACAATTGCAACTATTGTATCAAATTTTGGAGATAAACTAGCCAAGATTTTCTTACATATTCTTCGCTCGGTGATGGTTTCACCATAGCTCTTCATTTGATTAACAGTCTCCGTAATTTTGGAGAAGTAATCCTTCAATTTTTTATTTTCTTGCATTCTCAAATTATCTAACTCTCTTCTTAGAGTTTGAAGTTTGATAGCTCTTACCTTTATGTTGCCTTGAAATTCCTTCCGCAAGATATCCCATGCCTCCTTTGATTTGGTGGCTCTAATAATTCTGGGAAAAATTTTCTCAGATATAGCTTGTTGGATAAAGAACAGGGCTTTGGCATCCTTCTTTTTGTAGTCCTTCAGTTGCTCCTTCTAATTATTTGTTGGATTAACTGGGTCTTCGTACCCATTCTCAACTAGATCCCATACTTCTTGTGAAATAAAAAGGGTCTTCATCTTGATGCTCCAATCATAGTTGTCAGACCCGGCCCGAACATTGACCCGACCAAGGGCTCGGGTCAATGGGTCACTGGTTCAACCGTTGGGTCATTGGTTCAACCATCAATCAATTATATTAATATAAAAATATATTTATATTAATAAAAATTAATTTTTAATAAAAAATTTAAGGTTAACATTATAATAAAACCCGTGACCCGAACCGGTTCGGGTTGGATTGATCGGCTCATGGGTGAACCGGATGGATTGATCGGGTTATTCTGGGTCACTTACACATTTGGTTTTATATTGAAACCGGACCGGCTTGGCCTTTGGGTTTCGGTCCAACCGGTCGGTTCGGTCTGGTTCTGACAACTATGGCTCCAATAATCATAATTTTCTCCATCAAAAATAAGGATAGAAGGTTGGTGGATATTCATTCCAATATTGCTTAGGGTTACCATGAATCTTTTTTGTAGTAATTTTTTCTTCACGAGTAGGCAACGGATCTTTGGCCTTAACGTCCACCTACCAAAGGGCTTTCCTTTTTGCTTCAAGAACAAGAAAAAATTCTAACGGCTGCCAGCCAGAAAGAAAACTTCCAAACACGGCCCCAAAATCGTGGCCCTTTTTTTTTTTCTTTGAGGAGGAATCTCTTCCCAAAAGTAACCACAGATCAAGAAGTTGAAAAGACTCTGTTGTTCCCTAACGCCAAAGTTTTTTTTTTTTTTTTTTGAAACCTGACGCAACGAAGTCAAACGGTCAGTTTGGGAAGGAACACTTCACCTACCACAGCAATTTCACGTCAGTTTGGGAAGGAACACTTCACCTACCATAGCAATTTCACGTTCATGGCCCGAAAGGAAGAAAAACGAGCCTTTTTGTTTGTGTGGAAAAAACTCGTCGGCTACGCGTGGAAGGGAAAGACTGCTGGCTTCGGTCTTCTCATCCTCCTCGCCTTCACCGGCTTTCTTCTCCTTCGTCACCATCAACAAAATCAAGAAAGCAAGATTTCTTTTCTTTCTTTCTTGTTTCTTCGATTTTGCTTGGAATCTGATAGAATCGGGGAACTAGGGATTTTGCTTAGAATCTGATAGAATCGGGGAACTAGGCTCTGATACCAATTTTTTGTTGGGATTGTTTCCAAGTCAAATTATTTTTGGGAAGAGAAATCAAGATAGAAGAAAGGTTTTCTCTCATGAAGAAAAATTGATCTGTTACGTTTCATTAAGCACATCACCATATAAATATTGTTTCTTGTTTCTACGGATAAGTATAATCTTCTTATGATCTTATCCATCTAAGGCTATCCCACCAAAAGATAAAAAGATAGGCTCATTATTTAAAAGCCCAAACTCAGACTGAATAAAATAAAATAAAATACTAAAAACTAATCATTATATTTTAACAGACCTTACCTACAATACAAGCGACCTGATTCTTAACACCATACCAGGATCTTACAATGAGCTATTTGTATGCATTCCTTTACTAGATATTTAATTACTGTACGTGCTTCTTCCTTTCGTATGGTAAGGCAATAATGATTGATATGATTTATCGATCGAACTTCTTTGTTTTTCAACTGTTCTCTCACCTTCATGCCATGGCAGGTCCAGAAGATGTAATTAAACTCCTAATGCAGGATTTACGCTCAATGCAGTTGATATGGTCCTGTTACAGATGCGAAAAAATAGAAAAAGAAAAAAGATCGATCTCGCGTCAAAAATTTTAAGTATGGGACGTCATAAGTAACTGGAATGCTTTGAAGATGGTTTGCTTCCACGGGGGTCAAGGATCTGAAGGTAATGCCATATTTCCTTCCCATAGCCAGGCACCTGAATACTTGCCTATTTTAAGCAATTCTATGGAACCAAAGATACCCAATGGCCCAGAAAAGAGAGAGAGCTCGTAGTCTCCAGTCCAACGCAGACAACATAAGACGATAGCCAAAGAATGTTCACATCACTACAATAAACTCATTTCAAGATACAAAACCTTTCAGCAAATGTTCATCAAGGAAAAAACCAATCTTTAGGGGAAAAAAGCCCAGAAGGACCAACGGATGACAAAAAGAGCCACACTGACCATTGAAATCATTCCATTGCTGTACACAATTACATGTTTACCAGCAAGAGGGGCATTTACAACACATGCCTTTGCGAAACAACAGCATAACAATTCCATCTAGGGATGAAGAATCAAACTTTCCCATTCTCCTCATTAGACAGACTTATTAGTTTGCAATTTCTCAGGGCCACCATGTTGGTCGTTGCTTCCATATATACATGCAAGATGCATATGGAGAGGTTTGGTGTACAACAGCAGGGTTTTATGTAGCATGCCAGCCAAATGGCAAATGAACAAAACCTGCTTTAATATCCAGAGATTGTTGTCTTGTATGTTCATAAACCTGAAACGAGCCCCTTAAAAATCATTAAATCAACCGTCTATCATGGCATTCATTGACATTGTCAGAAACTTGAAGGTGGTCATAACTTTTTTCAACATTCAATGTTTTTCCAGGGGATGATACGTGAAAAATTCAGGCATTCATCACACTACTATCAGTTAATTTAGCCTGTCTTTAGCGCCCCCCATTTTTCGTTGTTTCTAGGGATGACCCTTCTTTCAGTACTTCTTGAGCTTCATTTTCCATGCCAAGGGCAAAAAGGGCCGCAGCCTGAAGATAAAATGCAGTCGACCAAGTTGGAGATATGACAAGGGCCTGCACCGCATCATTAAGAGCTTCTTGTGGCATTTCACTCATCAGGTATGACAGGCAGCGTCGTGCAAAAACTGTTGGAGAAACCATAGTTCCAGCATCAATGAACTGCAAGTCATAAAAAAATATTTAATAACATAGGCTTGAATATCTATTAAATCAATAAATATGCCAACATTTTCAGTTCCATATGATGTAAAATTAAATTACAAAAATAGTATGATATAAACAACAAATTTATGAAGTTCCCCAGAAAACTGAAACTTGAAGCAATCTGACTATCAAATGCTCACATGACGACGATTAGATTTACCTGTCATTTTCTACTCTTTTCTTATAGCCAAAACATTTCAAATTACATGACAGAAAATATAACAAAAAAGTTGGCTGGTCTCAAAAAATAACATAAAAAAGATAATTTATCCTAAAGTCCTTGGTGTTTTATTTCATCAAATGACATAAATGTCAATTGCAGATCAAAAACATTTTGACTGAACAACATCCAGATCTTGGTAAGTGTTAATTTTTACCAAATAGTTAGATCACAATGAGAAATCTAAAATGATTCAATTAGCAGATGAAGATTCTGAAAGTTTATGGCAAGGACCATCCTTAGTAACAAAATCTTATTACTAATTTAACAACAACAGCAACAACAACAAAGCCTTAATCCCAAACTAGTTGAGGCCGGCTGTATGAATCCTTTTTCTCCATTCTGCTCGGTTTTGAGCTATATTTTCAGTTCGATGCAAAGATTCCAATTTTTTTCTTATCACTTCCACTAATTTAATCATTGACATAATTAAACATCCCAAGAGATATATAATATATCAAATTACGCATAAGAGGTATCGAATTAAGTCTCCAAAAGGAATATGCAGTTAAAAAATTTTATCGCATCCATTTGCTTACTATTTAAAAATAAATATTCTAGAAGGGTGGGAATAGTAACATTGTGAGCAAAGTAAAAGAAAGGACCTTGCCATCATCAATGATGACTGCCTTAGCATTTAGAAAACAATGAATTTCATGAACACAAATGACATCAAATATGCATTTATGAAAAATATTAAACATTGGAATATCAAAAAAATTTCTAGAAAAGTATTCAAATGCTCAAACCTAGCAAGTGATTACTAAACATCAAGCAACCTGAGTGTAGCATTCAATCGCCATATTAAAATCCTTCTGCCTAAAAGCAGTATCACCCTTCTTCTTTGAGTTCAATGTTTCTTGCATTTGATTGGTCCACATTTGAAATGAGAGCTGAAAAGAGAAGAAAAAAGAAAAAAGATTAAGAAAACACAAATACAATGGACAAATTATTATACGATTGAACAGATTAAATTGCAAGAGATGGTCGAATCGTCTATGCCAGCAACATGTCTGAAATGAAAATTGTAGCCTACACCAATGTCGGTAACATAGTAATTAAATAGCTTGTGAAACAAAGGATCATTTATTTTTAGTTGATCTGCCAGAAGCCTCGTCAACAAGATAAAAACCCTGCAGCCCCAGTTATGCCACATTCTACAGAGGTTAAAACTCTTGATTTTAACAACTGTAGTGCTCTACCATCTGAAGAAATTTTGATTGTCAAAGAGACATATTTGACCAGCATCACAAGAAACAAAAGACAAAATCTTAATCACAAGCATGTAAAATCAGGCATTATATATCTTTTCTTCTTCACTCTAGCACCAGGAGAAACCATATCTTGCCAAAATGAAGCATGTGGTTGAAAAGCTATAATAGAACATACAAATAGCATAGAAACACTAATTGGAGTCATTAAAAAGGCGGTGCAAGACTTGCACCCTGTTCTCTCAATCTCATACAGGGTAGAAGCAATCTTTTGAAAGAAAAAGTCATGCCATTCTAGTGCATATTCTATCTCTTTCACAGCATATTAAAGCCTTAAATTCTTAAGGAGCTTCTATTAAAATCATTTTGTCGTTTTGTTCCCACTCCCTCCTCTCTGGAAATCATTGTAGCTAGCAAATATACAAATATTTGCATGTGAATAGCAACAAATATGCAAATAAAACACATTAATTTTGCACATGAACGAGTTACATCTAGCAATACAAAATGACAATTGAAGTCTTGTACACCAACCTCATTTGCCGTTCCCTCATCATCTTTATACCCAACCTTTTCAAGGATTTCTTGTATTGCGGTCAAATCCAGTCTGGAGCAAGCTTGACCAAGTGGGGAAAGAAAGAGTGCCTCCAATGAGGATGAACAACCACGTGGCATGTCCATCAAGACATAAGAAGGAACCTAGATAAAAATATTTGTGAATATTCATCGTGATTTAAATAGGAAAATGAATCATTAATTTATTCTTGATACTGAAAGCTCACAGGCCTCTATAAGCATAAAGATGCACTTGGGTGTATGTAGTGTATGTAGAATGTGTCATTTAAAATTACAAGCTTAAGCTCCATTAACAATATAAATTGCCAGTATAACATGTAGAATTGCAAATAGAATATGCATGTGTGCATGGAAAAGACATGGTGCATTGGAAGTTTTATGCATAATAGACTTAAAAAGAAGCCTTGGACTTATCCAGAACCACAAATGCATAAAAATGGCCATGAGCATCTTGGTCACTTAAACAGTCAATAAATTGCATTTTAATTTTTTCCCCCCTTTTAGGAAGGGTAGGCAAATTGATTGCCACTACCTCGTCTAAAAATTGCGCACTCAGTGTACAAGAAATAATAACAAATTCATGTCTGAGATATGAATACAACACATTACAAGTGAAGGACGATATAATCATTTTCCAGTTAGAAGAAAGTTGTTGGCAATTCTGAAGTCTAGACAAAGTAAAATTCAGTAATATGTTGCACCACCATGTATAGTGTTACTGTAACCACACTGTACCTAGAGCTTGATAACAATATCAATGTCATGGGGGATTTCCTTTTCCTGTATTGTCTGTCATGAGGAAACTATAAGTGCAAATGTGAAATACCACCAACCAGTGCAAATGCAAGTGAACAGGTTGAAGACATACAGGAAGACATATTAAATTAAAGGTCTTCCTCACTGCTTGGCCCAACACAAATAAGTCAACACAATCAGAATTCTTCAAACTAGAGCATTTATAATCAGACAAATTTGACAATGAACAATAGCCAGGCTTTACTTCTTTAAACACATAGAATAGTAGAATACCATCATTTGGAGGTTTAAATCAACAGATGGTGATTAAGAAGATTCTTTCATTGATCCAAGAAGTAAAGACTTTTACCTCGTGAAGGAACTCCTAAATAAACAACAATTATTATTTCAGGCAGAAAAGCAAAGTGGCAATGAATGCAACTCTATAAAATGCTTGAGTGGTAATTTTAGTATGACTAAACTGTAGAATCACATAGAAATAAATATTAAAAAAACAAACTTCAGTGTTGCCGCCCCGTTCCACTGCATTAAACAGTGATACAAGTACAAAAGAAGAAATATTCCAGCATGCTGAGAGAGAGAGAGAGAGAGAGAGAGAGAGGGGTTAATAAACTCACCTCGGTCTCCTTTTGAAGTGGAGTCAATGCAAGAACTAACAACTTTACATTAGGCCGCTCCCGTTGCTCATACTGCAAACACCTTGAAGCTAATCGTACTAATTCAGTCCCATCCTCATTGGAAAATTGACCTTCCAAGCATGAGTCTGTCAGCATGTTGAAGTTACGATCTCGTATCAAGTCGAGAGCCTGCAGATAAACTCCAGAACCAATTAGATTCAGCATGATGTACTGATGCAGGCACATGAATTCTAAAGCAAACTGCAGAGCACAAAATGTCAAAGGAAAGTATCATTACGATATTTCTACCAACAAGAGAAAAAGTCTCAATAATCATCTTTCAGATGAACCAATCAATAAAAGCCGCTCCAAATCCTGTATGATGAAGTTGCATATTTCCTATTGATTTAACATTATACCACCTTCATGATCTGAGTTGATCTCAGAAGATCTCCTAGTTCCATATTGGATCACAACTAATGAGAATACATCAAAGCTTAAACCAAAATCATTTCATCTAAGAGAATCTAGCACAGAAAGCCCTTGGCATCTAAACTGTGAATCACATTAGCATCATGTCCAAACCTATCAAACTAATGTTGTATTTTCATGAGGCAATGTTTTTCACATTAACTGTGCTTCATTTCCATGCACACCATAACTTGTCATGCATCATGACGTGAATAGTGTGGCTGTGGGTTTATAATAACAACGATGATGAATAGAATAATTAATCACCCATTTTCCTAATCACCCAACCCACAAATTTGCACATTGAAATGCAAAGCCCCACCCCTTCAAAAATATCTTTCCCTCTCTATGTATCATTCTCTCTGTAGACACAAACACACATGCACACATATATATGTTATGTATGTATGCATATCCCGTTCTCTATTTCATTCTATTTCACGCCATCTTATGTAAAAACAGCTTTCTCAACCTCTTAGCTGTGAATTCTTTATAAAGCTGGTCATCCCACCAAGTTCACCTGTTAAATCCAGCTTGGTGAGAATGGATAAACAACATTAAAACAGATCTACAGTAGTTCTTAGATGAATCCCAATGACCTGATATCACAGCCTCCTCTTCTTTTATTAGTTATTTTTAGGTGGAGACAGTATTATTGTAGACTTTGTTCAGACACTCAACCATAGACTTCATGTTCCAATTACCAATCTGTGCTTACTCTGCAAAATTTGGCGAACAAAAACAAAAGGAGGAAAGGGGAGGGTAGGGGCAAGCATCGAATGGTTGGCATGTTCAATAGAAGTCAAAAAAATACTACTTACATGACTAGGAGGGATATGCTTTCCACTAAGAACATCAAGCAACATCGTGCCAAAGCTGTATATGACACTTTCTGGTGTAACTCTTCCTGCAAATTAAATGAGGACAAATTAGATAGTACAATTAGTGAGTCTATCAAAACTTTCATGGATTATCAACAAATTCACACTTTACGAACAAATTAAACTTAATGCAGATCCAGCCATGAGTACATGGCTTTTTCATCAGAAATGGTCAGATGATCAACATCATCATATCTAAGTTACAACATGAGGCACAAAAGTGAAAAAATTAATCTAATTCTCCAATAAAACATTTCAACTCATTGAAGTCATCTACTAAAATCAAAACAACTCATTGATATTGTTTTTTTTCTTGCTTTTTATTTTTAAAAGTGAAAAGACAAAATCTAATGCAAGAAAGATGCTTGATTCTCTTGTTTTTATTTTAAAAATGGACTTTCTATGAAAAAAGTGAAATTGAAAAAAAATTACTTTCACTATTTCTTTTTTTTTAGCCAAGGAACCAACTCCATCCCAACTCTCATAATTTATTTCTCTTCTTCTCTACCCTTCTCAAACCC
Source organism: Calamus simplicifolius (assembly GCA_900491605.1). Classification (NCBI taxonomy): domain Eukaryota; kingdom Viridiplantae; phylum Streptophyta; class Magnoliopsida; order Arecales; family Arecaceae; genus Calamus; species Calamus simplicifolius. Next base: position 85,994 of record UESW01002320.1, read on the forward strand.
TCCTACCCCTTCATAGCACCATCAACATTGGCAACCTTACACCAACTACTCCTTGTTCACTTCTCTCACTCCCCCTTCTTCTTCTTCTTCTTCTTCTTCTTCTTCTTCTTCTCTCTCTCTCTCTCTTGTCATAGTCTTCATTCTTCTGCCGTCCATGGTGGCCATCCTCCTAGGATTCAAGCCCTTTCCAAATGAACATTGAACCGGTCCCCAGTCAAAGCCATTCCACCAAATCCCAACGGTCCCCAATCAAAGCAATGCATTCCACCAAATCCCAACCAATCTGAGGGAAATCGCCTGTGAGTAAGTGCTCAATGCTCCTGAGAGGCTCTCAAGTGGGTTAAAGGCATCACCTTACTAGATAGAAGTAGGACTCCTCCTAGGATTCAAGCCCTTTTCAAATGAACATTGAACCTCTTCCATAGTCTCCAACCCCTAGCAGTCCCCAGTCAAAGCCATTCCACCAAATCCCAACCAATCTAAGGGAAATTACCTGTGAGGAGGAGCTCAATGCTCCTGAGAGGCTCTCAAGTGGGTTAAAGGCATCACCTTACCAAGTAGAAGTAGGATTTGTGATCATCCATTTTAGATTTTTAAAAAAAACAAAAAGATTACCAAACATATTTTACTTCTTTGTTTTCAAAAATAAGAAATAACAGTGAGGACCAAACATGATTCTATTGTTAGATATTTAGGAAAAAAAATAAAAACAAAATTCTTATCATTAGATTTTTAAAAAATAAAAGTGACAATGATGCCATACACAGCCTAAACATTTGATCTTCCATTTAGATGATGCAGATTAGCATCATTTCACTAATCACAAGAGATACTATTTCACATAAAGCCTCTGACTAATGTTTACCATTGCAATCATCAAAAGATGAAAACTATACAATACACAATAGACAAATAAAAAGAGATTATGAACACAATTTGATGCAGTAACAGCTCAGGATTACCTAAACAAGAACCATATAATGAGCATGGCAAAAGTAGCCTTTGTAGATTAATTCAGAGAATGCCCTGCTAGGAAACATCTGACAGAACTTTAAACACAAGGCACAATGACTTAACCGCAAGATTACATATAACTCTTAGAGTAAGATTATTTTAGTTAAATTTAAAATCAGCACATATCATACAAGACAATATAAATTGCACTGATACTAATGAACCTTATTTCTCTCATCTGCTACCTTCATCTTATGTGACGAACCACTTTTATTGCCAATATCCAATATTGGTGTCTTCACTTTGTATTTTTTTATTTAATTGTCATAAAGACTTGAGGGCATAAAGGGGTCACATAACATTCTAAATGCATGTTTCCACTTCATTCAACATTCTTGAGCAAAGGAGACATCCACATCAATTTCCCTATAATAATCATAATTCAATGCATTAGAGCTGAGAAAATAGAAGAAACCCACAATAGGTACCATAAAACATTAAATTAATAACTTGTCCAAATATTGTTTCTTAAAACTGCCATTACAAACTTTCAATTGATTCAATTAACTGAATCATTTCAAATCAACTTCAATTTCCACTTAATGGTCATTCTTCTTTAGCCTCATTTTAATCATATATCTCCACAATCTACCAACTGATGATATCCTCTTACTGTCAATTGTAATCATATCGATGTCAAACAGAAGAGATAGATTCAAATGAGCCTCGACGAAAGCTCACTGCCTTAAAAACTTTTAAACCCATCAAAATTGATTTCTCGCCATTGACATTTCTAATAAGAACAAGGTATTTGTTCAGGCATTTATTCCTTTGTGCCCTATAAATCCCTGAAGTTGGCACATTCTATAGGCTATACATGAGCCAAAAATAACAATAATTACAAATAAAAAAGTGGAGAATTTTTTGCTCTCTTTAGAATTGACTGACTGTCTAGGCAAAAAAAAAGAGGCCTCAATGATTAACCTTGGGAGAAATGGCATCATCCAAAAAAGCCTTTCAATTTCCTCATCAGCAATAAAAGTTTCATTCTTTTGAGTATATGATATCAATTGTCAAATAATGGGGATGGTGGAAAATTTTGCCTTTGACATTAGAATGGAGGCCCAACATTGCATGAATCAACAGTGTGGTAGCATAGTGGGTTTGTCCAAATCATTGTTATAAAACTCAGATTGGACCAGCGAGTCCGACTGGTAAACTAACGAACCAGACCGATGAAGAGTCTGGACTAGTTGTATAATTGACCCGATCAAAATTGGATGAGCCAGACCGATGAAGAGTCTGGACTAGTTGCATAATTGACCTGATCAAAATTGGATGAATCAGCCCCTTTTTTATTGACCTGGTGACCTAGAGTGAACTAACAAAACCGGATCGATTTTTCATGCCCCTTAATTTTTTTACATCAATATAATTTAAATATTAATATTACTTTTTAGGGGATTTTTCATCTTTTAGGACTAAATGGAGAGGAAACTCTAGATCTTGGCACAGTTCCTAGTTCCTAGAATCGATGTAGTGTCAAGTAGACTTCAATTATTGAATATTAAATTCTATTTTATGTTTTGTGATCTAGTTATAATGTTTCCACTATAACTTAAGGATGTATGCTTTATAAATAGTTTTGTATTTTTGTTATGCTTTTATCATACTTATGGACTAGTATAGTTTTTTTTTGAAATTTAAGTTTAATTTCAAGTATTAGTGTGGATATTATATTCTATTAAAGTTTAAATAATTTAATTTTAATGATTTAAATTGTAAAATTACTAAATTAGTTGAATTTTACAGAAAATTTATCTTTATTTATCATTATGAATCATATTTTTTTAATTTTTAGTGTATTATAATTTTCATGTGGTTGGACCATTAACCTACTAGTTGAACCATTGAACCATAGACATGGGCCCTTGACTACAAAACTTTAAGCATGAAAGAAGTACTCACCAGTTCTTAAATACTCAGGAGGGGTAAACGCCAAATTCGTGCTATAACTTTTACCATCACGGCTGTTCTTCATCAAGCCAAAACATGAAAGCCTAGGATTACAATCCTGCAAAACACTAATCCACAATGAGAGATACAAACTACAAAAGCAGAGGAAATTGATAGCATGAAACCAATATGCAGCCACATACATCATCAAATAAAACTCTATAGGCATTAAGGTCATGATAGAGAGCACGCCCCTTACTAGTGCAATATTCCAAGGCTTCAGCTAGATAGAGCACGACCCTTAACCGCATTGGCCATTTCATGGGCTGGGTTTCCCCTACATAATGGAAGAGACAAAAAGATCATATGCAAATTAATGAAAATGTTGAATGTTACATGGCAAAGAAAGAGCAATGAAGCAAATCACCAAAAAAAAAAGAAAAAACAAAAATAAGGAAAAAATACTGGATAAATCAAGGCAAGACATATTTAAAGTTAAGAAATCTCCAAATTGAATAGATTCACAGTATACTCATGCAGGATGTGATAATCTTGATATGATGAGGGAGAAAAGGATTGTCCTGAATGTCATGTTGACAGGTCTTGTTCCTTTCAATCCGACAGTAAGCTAATAAACTGTACTAAGAATGAAAGTCTAGCAGATAGAGCAAGCTTAAGAAATGAACTAATATTGAGACATGCATACTGAATGGCATGCATACTGAATGTAAAGGCTGTGATTACAGGCAAGATGACATGCAAGGGTTTGTTGGACTATGTTGAACTCATTTAGAATGAGGAGATAGTCGGGCGGAGAGCTGCACTGTATTATCGAGGAGTTGAAAAAAAAAAAGAGATAATGCATGAGAAATAGGGGACGTTTGACGATCCAGTAATGAGTTATGATTACTCCTAAGCAAATCAAGCCAGGCCCACCCTGGCACCCATATGCCAATCCTCCATCTCGCTCCCACCCCCAACCATCGATCACAACCTCCAACTGTCAACACCATTACCTCTAGATCTAAGGCATGAAGTCTAAGTCATACTAGGTCAGGCTTCAGCCAGCCAATCTATCATTGTGATGAGGTTAAGTGGGAACTAGTGGCTTGAGATCAGGTCAAGCCAGGATTGGGCCCAAAGATTTGATATTAAGCTATGGTCCAGCCTGATGCAGCCTGGCCCAGTCTATGCACAGGTCTAATCGTAACCATATGGGATTTAGGAGGTTTTGCAGGACATTCTGCTTTCATCTGGACCCAATATAGAACAGAACAAAACAAAACAGAAAAGGTTAGTTGCATCAACATATATTAGGAATGGAGGATGATGATACATAAAGAGAAGGGCATTCGAGATATCATTACAGAAGGGGGAAAGAAAGGAGAGAGAGAGATTGTGAATCTGGAATCAAGGGACTTCAAAGGAGCTTGTTTCATTTAAATACACAAGCTTAGGTTGCATATGGTTGCACCCATTGTTAGAATCTTTAACATAAAATTTATAAAGCATGCACAAACATAATTTTAGTCCTTTTTTAGGGATGGTGCAAGTCTAGCTTTTATTTCAAAAATATTTTATTCATCACTTCCACCACATTCAAATAGAAGAAGAGAACGCTAGATTAGTAAATAAAGATATCCAAAAATAAACAACAGTAACACATAAAATAAGCTAATGGCATCACTTACAGTGAAAAAGATGTTTTGCAAGTGTATCATTGGGCATAAATTCTGCCACAAGCAGCCTCTCATCACCTTCACAACAGCATCCAAGCAAATTTGCCAATCTATGGTTTCGAAGTTGGCCTACAGCTTTTGCTTCTTCCTAAAGTAAAAATATAAAATAAAATAAAATAAGCCATCAAAATATATGATTTTGCATGCTGAGAATGCAAATAGGATAACATACTGTAAGCAGTCCATCACACAAAGCACTCTAAAGTGTTTCTCGGAATTGATGAAACCATCATAATAACTTATTCATAAAATTATTGTCTAACAACAATGCTTTGGCCATTTGACGTAATCGATTATTACGATGGTGCTACCATCTTTATCCACTTTCCAATTTAGGTGTCTCATCTGATAGAGATATAGACTAAAAGATATGCTTTATGTTATGTCTTTACATTTTTAATGAGAATTCATTTTGAGCAATGTGTGTCATTTACTATATATATGTGCATGTGTCTAGCATTTACAAAGAGTATTTGATCTAGTGTGTAGAGTACGGCTTACACACAGAAGACTAGATCATCGGTTCTTTTGGAATACAAGTTTATTGTTCACAGTTTTAGATGGAATTGGACACACCATTAGTAGAACTGTAGCACAAATTTTTAGTAGGTCTGTCTTGACTACGGGGAATGGTTTATTCTAACTATTTGTGCTAGTACACTTTGTGTGTATTGAACAGGACCCAGTTGAGTTAATTATTTTATACTGACTTTATAAAATAATTTAAAACTCATGAATATTATGATTACTTATGCTCTTAATCTGAATTCTATTTCTAGACACGTGTATGTAGTGATTATTGTTTTGATTACACATAGAGTGAGATTCTATATGAGTCAATAAACTCAGTGGGTTGGACAATAACATTATATATATGGTGAATATTAATAGTTGAAGGAATCCACATCCTGTTAATTTGGATTGATGATATCCTCTTGAGAAAGCTTATAAGTTTTGATTGTATCAAATCTTGCAAGTGGATTTTGAATCCGATACATCAAATAAGTTAAGTGGATAAGTCTCAAGGATAATAACAGCCAATTAAATTATATTGTCAGTATTTAAATTTAATTGGTGGATATCTGTAATCTTAACGTGGGGAGATAATAAGTATTTAATATTAAGGCTCGAAAATATAAATTCGAATGTGATTAGGAGTACAATTATAATTCTTTAGTGGAATGAATTATAATTTACGTAATTGAATCCTAACCCGGGATAGGATTAGGAGATTTAATTACGTGGAAAGTCCTTTTTCATATTTGCCTATTTGGTCCCTGTTGTAGCCCTATAAATACCCTCTCAATTGGTTGCTAGGGTTAACGTTTTTAAGAGAAAAAGAAAAACAAAAAACCCTAGGTCGGCCAAGAGAGATCCCACCATCTTGTGAGAGAAGAAGGTATTTCGGGAATACGGCGGAAGGCCAAAAGGTTGAGGTCGAGCAATCAAATCGAAGTGTTCCAGCGTTCAAGTCTGAAGGTATAATCTCATACTCATAGATTAGAACGGTAAAAGATTTTTGCATTACTCATATACGCTATAGCCATGATCTTGGGGATATTTCGCGCTCCCCAACATCATCTTCACAGCATGCATCTCATCTGCCTATAGTTTTCATTATAGGCACACAACATTTTCTACTTTATCATGCCCTCATTTCCATTGAGCAGGTCGACATAACTCCGAAGAAATGCCACAATGTATTCCATCCCTATCTATTTTGAATCCATTACACAGTGATAAAAGATAAAATTAAACTTTTCCTAGCTTTGACTTGTATTTTAGTTCCAGGAATCAGAGAAAGAAAGATGGAATTAAAGTTAGAGCACAATCAAATGTGAGAATTTCAGTACCAAGAACTGCCGGGGATCAGGCCACGCCGACCTATTAAACCTCTTCACAGCAATCTTCCTCTGAGCATCCAGCTTCCCCTTGTAAACAACATTCGGGGCCTTCTCCCCGTGCTCCGAAACAATGTTCTCCACAACAAAACCAGACGTGGCCAACCTAAGCTGCTCAAAAGAGAACTCCTGGAAAGGAGGCAGGTTATATGTATCTCCCGTCTCCTCGATCTCTGCAACAAAACAAACACCAACAACCAATTGACTCCCCGAAACAAGTTCGAATTCAAATCAGGCCTACGAACTTACCGACTGGAGCTTCAAGAACCGTCCCCTTGTACTGAGAACTCCAACAGCACGTCAACTTGGACACCTGAGAACCCATCCCAGACTAATATAGAGACTGCGAACAATCCAAATTCACTCACAAGAGCATTATCACTAGCTGCAGCGAACTAGAAAGAGCTACTCGCTCTGTAGCGTTGCCACAAAAGATAAGCAGCCGCCCGCCTCCTGGCCGGGCGATTCGAAGTTATCTTCCGGTCAACTGTCCTCCCAAAAAAAAAAACCCAATCAGTCCACCAAATTTCCACAGTTGGAAGCAAATTTTATCCCAATTCAAAACCAAATCTTGGAATCAAGCACTCCAATTCAAGAAACTCCAATGAAAAATACCATCCAACCATCCGGATCTGGGCTTGATCAAAGAAGAGAAAGAAACTACCTGAATCCACTGCTGCGTCTCGATCGAACCCGCATCAGAACAAAGAATCAAGCTCCAACGATAGATCGAGAAAACCAGAGCTGGCCCTCGATCGAAGGCCTACCGACTCGGCCAGATCGAAGTCCTTGGAGCTCCGGCCGATTCCAAGCCGCGTAGAGGGACGGTTCGAGGGAGGGAGAGAGATCCGATCTCGCCCTCGGCTTATTCTTCAAAACATAATTATTGTTTTAAAAATTTTATACCGACATGCCGTCCTTCTGAACCCAAAAAAAAAATTACGTTTAACGATTATTCTATTGGTGGCCTTTTAAAAACTTGATTTATTTGTTTCCTCGCAGTCCATCACCACCGTAAGAGAGCGCGCAGCGTTTCTACTTTCTACTGCTGAAAAATAAGTATAAAGCCGTTTAAAACGCGACTCCGTGGGGCCGCCCCTCCGCCTCCCGTCCCCCTGGTGGCTTTCAGCCCGCGCCTCTCCCGCCGCAATCGCATCGCCGCCGTTGGATGAATAGTCCTCCCGGTGGGGGCCCTTCGCTGGCCGTTGGATCTGTGGACCCCGCCCTTCAGGCAGGGCCACGAGAGGGAGCCGTTTGGTGCAATTTGCGTTGGATGGCAGGACTGGCCCCCGTATGCGTACGATATTACTGTTCGTGCAGCGGATGCTCGGCCCATGAGGCCCACCAACCAACCTGAAGCTGATTTGCTCTGAGGTCAAGTGGGCAAGAATTATTGAGGATTGGGGACCCAAGGGTCGAATTATGGGCATGCTCGGCTGATGACGCCAGATCACCAGCCTCGAGCATTCGATCGCCTTCTTCAGCGAGCTTCTCGGGCTTGCAAACAAGTCCTCAAGGCTAAAAATTCCGACGGAGATCCTCCGACGCTCAAATTAGTGGTCTGGCAACAACCGTAAGCTTAAGGAAGCTCGAAAGAGAAAGAGAGAGATATGACCCCGAGAAGAGCTCTCTCTGTGAGCGTTTAGCGGTGTAACGAGTGTGTTACCTGGTCGAAGTCCCTCTTACCCTTTTTACAAATGCCTAAAGTTCGTGGGCTTGGGGCGTGACCATCTGTCAGAACATTAATTGATGGCAGCACAGTGGAGCTTACCTCCATATGACGTGTCAAGCTGTAGGCCGTGTCCTGTCAGAGTAGGTGGTCGCAGGGCATGGCCGATCGTTACGGCGCTTGCCAAACATGTCCCCTACGTCATCTTTTTGGTTGTCCTATGCGGACAGTGATGGGTGACAAAGTTAGTCGTGTGGGTCCTAAGGTACAGCCGTTGGGAGAGAAGGATGATGTTGAGTTGAAGCCAACTGTCCCTCGTAGAGTATTGAGTATGGAGTGCTTGCGTGGTCATGCTCATGCCCTTGGATGAGCTTGCATGGCACTGTTCACGTACAAGGCTTTGTTCACTTGCATGGCACTGTTAACGGCGAGGGAGCTTGGCAGCTTGGAGCTGTCGGCCTTGGAGGTATCGGCCATGGAGCTGTCAGCCATGGAGCTATGGCCTTGGAGTTGTCGGCCTTGGAGCTGTCGGCCACGGAGGCGTCGGCCATGGAGCTGTCGGCCTTGGAAGCGTCAGCCATGGAGGCGTCGGCCATGGAGCTGTCGGCCTTGGGGCTATCGGCCATGGAGGCGTCGGTCATGAAGGCGTCGGCCATGGAACGGTCGGCCTTGGAGCTGTCGGCCATGGAACTGTCGGCCATGGAGGCGTCGGTCATGGAGCTATCGGCCATGGAGCTGTCGGTCTTGGGGCTATCGGCCATGGAGCTGTTGGGTGCGCGTGGCTTTGAGGCCATAAACGCTACCGTGGCCGAAGGGCCCTTTGGAGGTCAAGGAGGGGCTCCGTCTATTTCTTTCACGGTTCTCTAACGGCGTTGGATCAGCCACATCATCGGCCATTATGCAGTTAGGTCTGGCATGGTGTGATTCTTTAATTTATTTTGAGATAGAAAAAATTGTTTGATGAATGATCATGAATTCGCTGATTAATGAATTGTTGATAAGAATTTTGAGTGGAATTATGAGCGTAAAACTTTAACAATCCTCTTAGCTTATCTCTGCTTTGATTTTTTTTTTTTAAAAAAAAATAAAACACTGGTAAGCTTCCTTGCATTGGATATTAATGAAAGAAGAAAGAAGAAGAGGATGAGGTTTTATGAATTCCTTGCACTACTTTGTTTCCGTAATAAATCTTAAATCTTTTGATTTTTTTTTTTTTTGTTTCAAAAGTAAGTAATAATTATGATCTGCATATCCTATATTGAAAGTTCTTGCAATCAAAGTAATCTTGCTCTTCTACTTAATTGTTCAACTCATTGAAGGAGAAAAAAAAAAAATCTGGAGCAAAGGAGCAACTGCCAAGTTATTAAATGTCAATTTTTTAAAATTTTATTTTGAGGGTACAAAGTTAGAGGCACGTTGAGGATTGATTTGATATACCTAAAATATCATATATGAGCACTATTAGTATTAATGTCCTATAAATGACTTAGCGTTCAAAGCCCTCAAATTTTCCAGTTGTTTATTTAAGACGGGAATGGGTGAGATGTCAGCCGGTCTCGTCCAAAGATGGTGAAGCATCCTCCTGTTTTCTGGTTATAAATTATGAGATCGATGCAACGCGTTGCCATAGATTGGTCTGACATAATATATAAAGGGTTTTCTTATGATATATATTTTTATTCAAAAAAGATACTAATAATTGATTTCATCTTCATCGATGAGTTAAAAATAATGAATTATAATTGCGCCGATGCTCATGCACGTGATAAAAAGGATCAAGGCCACTATTGATATTCGATCATCCAACCATCATATATAGAAAACCACAGAGCCGGACCATCCTCAACAGAGCCGAACCATCCTCGGACTGAATTGTTTCGAACCGTTCTCACATCTCGGTAGGCTCGAGCTATCCTCTTATATCCGTTGAACCAACCGAGACATTCAAATACTTCAGCAGAGCCGAGTTATTCTTATACCTCAGTAAGACTGAGGCATTCAAATACCTCTGCGAAACTAAGCACGGAAGAATTCAAATTCGTGATAGTTTAACAAAATCTCGAGCAAAAAATTATGTAAATAATATCGAAAGTGATTTAGGGCCTATGGAATCACCGAATCTCAAAACATCAATCAGCTCCTCTATTCGTCGATTCTCTAACTAACTAGATACGGATATTATCGGCATCGTAACAAACTTGATTCAAATATGATTCGAATCTGAATGGTTTTGAACACCTGACACAAGAAATCAGGTGATCACCTATAAATATCATTGTCCTAAAGTTCCTCATGTATGCTTTCACTGAAGCTCTAACTGAGCTCAAGCAGAGCTCTGAGCTCTTGAAGGCTATTTTTTAGAGGGACTCTTCTGCGAGAGCATTCTCATCACATCTGTTTGTTGTGAATCTTCATCGACTTCGATGATGTAGAAGGATGATCATCCTAGACATTCTCTGTATGAGGATTATCTTGCAGGTTCTACCTGAGCGAGAGATTAGCGTTTAGATCCGAAGACGAACTGCATCCTAGTTGGAGAGCAGATTTTTGCAATAACAAATTACATGGCTAATATAATAAAAAATATATTTTGATAGAAAGGCAAGAAAAAATAACAAAGCTTTGATGGAGGAAAAGAAGAGAGTATACTAATTGATCGATCACGAAGTTAAATGGTTAAAAAAACTTTTTATATGCTGTCCTTTTCTTCATTTTTTTTAAAAAATAATAAAAAAATATTATTGGAAAAAAAAGCATATATAGAAATTATATCATTTGGCAGCGGTATAAAGCTCCATTTTGTTTTTTTTGTAAGATTTGGAGGAAGAGGAAGTGGGGGCCGTGGCCTCGGTGCCAAATTTGTAACTATTATCTTACGTCATAATTTCAATCAATTATTCAACGACATAGCTACTCTGAGTGCCTTGCTGTGTTATTCGCTACGAAAACTAAATCAGTCTACCGTGTTCGCTCGCAGCCTTGCTGTGCTAACCGATGGCGATAGGAGACTGCAGCGAAATGCTCGCAAACGGAAGCATTGTTTCTCTACGGGCCCCGTGGCTGGCTCCATGCTCTGCTTGCCTTTGATCGGATCGTTTCTCGGGGAAGACCATCGATTGGAAGGCCCAAAGTTCGTCGGACCTGGGGCTTCCTCTTTACATGTAAAGTATTCACATCCAAACCCAATCAGGAGCATGAAGTTTTGTCGGTAGCCCCTCATTTATTTATTTATTTATATTTTACTTAACAGCCCTCTAAAATTATTCAGTAATTTTTTTAAAATTAAAAAATATCTAAATTATCCCTCTTCCTTCACCCTTTCATTCTCATGAAATCTCTTCATCTTCCTCTTTAGCTCAATATTTGGCAGAGTCTCGGCTTAATAAATTAAAAAGATTTGATATGTTTGATCATATAGAATTAATTGTTTATTCATTGCTTGATTATAGATTAAATTTTTTTTAATCAAACTTTAAATGATCGGATCCATGGTGTTTTGATTCGGAGCGAGGGAGAAAGGGAGAGGGGAAGGGGAGCAGGGATATTTTGGTTCATATTATTTATCGCCAAATAAAATTTCCTGGAAAACAACGCAACGCGTAACGGTGAATACCAAATTCGCCCTCCACCTCCACCCGATCACAACGCTTAACATGTTGATGACGATGGACAGAATGGTGGCTTTCCGAGCCAAACCAGGGGACAAAGCGGATATATCGCATGAGCTATGGGACACCCGTTATTAACACACAAAAAAATGCTTGTTGACATGGCATATTCTCATTCAAGCAGCGAAGCTTTCGTTCCAGTAAAATAATGAAACGTGGCGCGAGAAACTCGTTGTTCGACCGTTCGGGTGCTCCTTGTCACACACTGCGAATTATTAGGGCTCCGGCTTCAGCCCCGCTGCCGCCCCAATCCCTCACCGTTATTCTAACCACTTCTATAAAAAGCCCCCACCGCCTCCCCTCGCGGCGGCCCCGACGCGTCTCAAGAGCCGAATTCCCTCCCCCCTCCCAACAAAAATATTTGCTGAGCTTCGGATCAAGAGCCAAACCCTAGCTCTCCCCCCCATGCCCTCCCTTCCTCCATGGGGAAAGGACGACCCCGCGCCGTCGAGAAGGGCGTTCTAGGGCACGGCTACGGCGCCTCCCCCTCCCCCTCCTTCGCCGCCGTCCCGCAGGCCCCCGTCTTCTACCCCACGGAGGAGGAGTTCAAGGACCCCTTGGAGTTCATCTACAAGATCCGCCCCCAGGCCGAGCCCTTCGGCATCTGCCGCATCGTGCCCCCCAAGTCTTGGAATCCCCCCTTTGCGCTCGACCGCGACGCCTTCTCCTTCCCCACCAAGTCGCAGGCCATCCACCGCCTACAGGCCCGCCCGCCGTCCTGCGACACCGAGACCTTCGATCTTGAGTATGGCCGGTTCTTGGAGGCCCACCTCGGCAAGAAGCAGAAGCGGAGGGTCGTGTTCGAGGGCGACGAGTTGGATCTTTGCCGGCTCTTCAATGCCGTGAAGCGGTACGGGGGCTATGACAAGGTCTCCAAGGAGAAGCAGTGGGCAGATGTCGCAAGATTCGTCCGGCCGGCCGGGAAGATCTCTGAGTGCGCCAAGCATGTCCTCTCGCAGCTTTATCTGGAGCATTTGTATGAGTATGAGGAGTACAACAGTCAGCTGGTTCGAGGGACCAAGAAGTGCAAGCGGGGCAGATCTTGCGAGGACAGGAAAATCTTGGGACGCTCGGAATCCCCTCATAGGAAGAGGAGAAGAAGAATTGTGGTAAGGCGAGAGCGAAAGAGGTGGCTCACGAGGCATTGGATCAGATCTGCGAGCAGTGCAAGAGTGGATTACATGGAGAAGCAATGCTTTTGTGTGATCGGTGCGATAAAGGTTGGCACCTGTACTGTTTGTCACCCCCTTTGGAGAGCGTTCCTGTAGGAAATTGGTATTGCTTGGAGTGTGTGAATTCCGATAAGGATAGCTTCGGTTTCGTGCCTGCGAAACGGTGCTCGCTGGAACTTTCAGGCGGATGGATGACCGGACAAGGAGGAAGTGGTTTGGGCAGACGAACGCCTCTCGAGTGCAGATTGAAAAGCGGTTTTGGGAGATTGTTGAGGGTAAAGCAGGAGAAGTGGAGGTTATGTATGGAAGTGATTTGGAAACTTCTGTGCATGGCAGCGGTTTTCCTCGTGCAAATGATCCTATCCCATCGTCGGTTGACCCAAATGCATGGAGAGAGTATGTCGCTAGCCCATGGAATCTCAATAACTTTCCAAAGTTACCAGGGTCGATGCTACAGGCTGTTCATGAGAATATTCCTGGCGTCATGATTCCATGGCTTTATGTTGGAATGCTGTTTTCTTCGTTTTGTTGGCACGTTGAGGATCATTGTTTTTACTCAATTAATTATCTACACTGGTACGTGTATTCTTTTCAAGCTTCATCTTACAAACTGAATATATTTGATTAACTACACATGCTTTATTGTGTCAGTCATGAGTTGAAGTTGAGACCTGAGGGGAAAATAAGTGTATGTTTGGTAAGGGTTTGGAAAACTGAAGTTTTTGGAAAATTGGAGTTCTCCAACTGTTTGGATGGGGAATTAAAATGTTAAACTGAAATGTTGTTTTTCCTTGGGCTAAGAACAGATCCTAAAGGAAGATTAACAACACTGACAAACACATACACCTTTTTGATGTAGATGGAATTAGATACCTATTTATATCTTTATGTGACGTTAACTTCGAATCAGCTACTAATTCTTAACATGTGATGATTTATTTTCATTTCCAACAATAAGAGCAATCAGCAACATTTCCTTTTCTTCATATAAATTATTGAAAGCATATAAAAGGAATGGAGGACAATTGAGATTTATTTTTTATATAAAAAGAGTGGGAAGGAAGGCAAAAAAAAATAGAATAGAATATCTTATCTTGACAAATAAATCATCCATCCAAATGCAACATTACATGGCAGTACACTTTTTGCTTGTTGCCCATGAACCATTAGCTTGGGAAGGAAGTTCTTTGATTTTTGCTGAAATATCTTGATTTTTTTAATTGTTCATTAGGTTCCATCACTGAGATAACAATTGCACTGAATTCACCATCTACAATAGGACTCTGCTTAAAGTGGTTACTTGCCAAATTACTATTATCCAAAACAATAGCCTTGACATTTGGATGCTCTGTTTCTTAATATGTCTATAAAGTGCTTTTTTATTTTTCCTGTATCCTATCATGAGCAATTTCCTTGCTATTCATGGTCCTTGGATTGCTGAGGAACTACTATTGGGCCTTAAGATTTTGTGGTTGGAAAAAAAAAATTGTTGGTTTTTTTTTTTTTTTTTGGGGGGGGGGGGGGGTGTTAAGTTTTTGTTGGCCTTTGTTTGGGCTAATTTTGACTAAAGATATTTCAAAGAAAAGTTGACTCAATCTTGTCAATAACTTAATAAAATAATTAATTACTAATTAGAGTGTCAAAACTTGAAGAAGACTTACATAATGTAAGTGGAACAACTTACATCAAAGTAAAAAGATTTATATTCAACCTAAAATACTTGAATTGACCTTGAGATGGACCAGTACTCATTTTAGTTATCAATCTTGTTTTGCCTCCTTAGAGATCTCTTAGCTGTTTTATTTTAGCATCTTAAACCATATTGGAAGTTGATGGTCCATGTCATTGATGTTGGTACCTGTCACACGATAGCTTGAAATACTTCATACCTAGGCTAAGATAAAAATACAGTAAAATGAAGATGTGGATGTTGACAAGTGAAGTTGGGATCCTTATTAACGTTAATCTTCTACTTGGGGTGATGCACTTGTTTGAAATCTTGAACACCTGCTCCTGACATGCTTCTATACTTAAAAGCGTTTTTAAGATAGCTTACTTGCGAACCGGTCCTCGACCTGCTTCTGCACCTGCTATCAATTTTGCAATTAAGTGGGGATCTATTGGAGTGTGTAGGCTAGACAATGGTCTTGAGCAAGGCACAACCACTCCATCCTTGCATCGCTGCTGAGTCACTGGTTAGACCTGCTTCACCCACCAAAAGGCCATAGAAGTGGTAAGGTTTCTTTAGACCTGTTAGGTTTTTTCAACCTTAGTGCTCTGAGGTTGAATGTGGATAATGAAAGGGTGAGAGGGAGATTTTGAAAGAATAAAGGCTGGCTCCCCTTCCCTTGCTAAAATAAGAAGCAGTGCACACCATAATAGCTGGCTCCACACTTCTTAATCTCCTAGTCAGATTGTGAAAGAGAAAGTAATAGGGAATGCCCATTTTAGAAGGGTTTTCTCCCTTTGTTTCAAACTCTAACCAATTAGGGGAGGGGAGGGTCAATTAGGAGAGGGAACAGTTCACTATATCAGACCTCACACATAATAAGGCCTCATAAAGCTCTTTCTCATATATCTAAAAATAGGTCAAGCCGCATGTTCTTCCAAAGCAAATATATAGCCCAAGTAGCTAAAAAGAAGGGACCACATCACTATATTAAGCATAGTACAGCTCTCACAATCCATTGGGCCAAATGAACTCCTCCCTTAGTTTTTTAATGCTGCTGATAAATGTCCTTTACATCTCCTAAAAGCTAAACTAGTGAATTGGATCTATGTGCACACTCTAGAATGCTATCTAAGTGTGTAGATGAGTTTCAAATCACATGTGGAACTTTTAAACCGCATTGGTAGGGTAAATATAAACTTCCAATCAAAGAGCTTTTGATGCGTGCGTAATAAACACTTGTTAGTTCAAGCTATCACATCTTATGTGATTTATACATCTAAGGTGGTAAGTGACCTGGTGAAATGGTATTACATCAAATCTGTTTAAATACAATCATTAGATGACCAAAAATTTGTGCTAGTCCTCTGGGAAAATGTATAAGACTATTAAACCCATAACTCAACTTGCATGCATTAAACATAAGGGATAAGTAAACTGTAGAAAAGCTATTTTCTTAAAAATAAGAATTTCTAAAATGATTAATATACTTTTACATTTATTGAATATGTGAAATAAAATTTATCAAAATAATTTTGATATACCATTGGCCGATCTGTTTTGTCTAATAATCATTTATGTCCAAATCTCTTGGTTCTAGTGAATTCCTTGTTGGACATATATATATATATATATATATATATATATAGTTCCTATCTTGGTCCAAGTGACTTAACTAACTCTAGTTCACTTTAGCCATGTTGAGTTTGGAGATAGAGAAAGACAATCACCGGATGAGAGCATTGTCGATTTTGAAGGTATGGGTTTAACAAGTTGTCTTCTTATGGTAGCATGCCAATTTGATGTGACACATTTATTTGTCATGTGAACTGTGGGAACTGAAGAAATTGACATCATTTTGACCATCGTTTGCAATTGGCATCCATCTGAATGAAGTCTCTTAACTTCATCCTCAGCTCAACTCAACTTAACTCAACTCATCTAAGCCTTTCCCAACTACATGGGGTCGGCTACATGAATCTGCTTCCTCCACTCTGCTCTATTCAAGACTAAGTCGACATTCAAATTACAAATATATCTTTTGGTATATTAAAGGCATGAGGAAAGTTCCAATTATTTCTTGATTGTCTAAATCAATTAGTCAAGTCTTTATGATAATTTTCTGTACCGGCATATGGTGCCTGGTATCTAGTTTACCATTCCTACCCGATATGGTATCGGGACTCAACATGGTATTGTATTAATAAATGGTGCAATAATTGTGTCACGTTTAGTAGTATACCATGTCTTTGTATGGGGAGGTATCATATCGACATGATCTATGTTGATAAGCTACCTATACAAGGAGAGTTTTGTGCATGCACATGTGGATCTTCGGTGTTTAATACTCTATAGACATCTTATAGTAATATAAATCCATTCAAGTATAATACATGCATAAGGTAAAGATAATTCCTTTAGCACCTCAAATGACATATCCTATACAAAATATCATGGCATTGTTAGGGCGCCATATTCATTACAACAATGGGCTAATCTAAAATAAGTTGGTGAATGAATACTCAGGTTCACTTGTAAATAGGTTGCTTTTTTTGGCACCTGTTTGGTGGCTATAATATTGTGATTCAGGCACTTGGTGGATTGTAAATTAGTTAAAGAATCTCCAACACTTCATTTTTGAAGCTTTTATAAAGAACCCTTGGTGGCGGTATCAAAGCTCTGACATGATGAAATTTGAGTAAGCTTTAATAATGATTTCAACCTTTTAAGATATAATCGATTTGCATCAAGATGGTCAGATGCACGCATACAGGCACATGCCATTGCATGCATTCCTACTTACAGTTATTATAGCCTAATGCTCAACAAGTAAGATACTATATTAAGAAATGGATGTGTCATACTATCTATGGAATCTATAACATAACTTTGTATGCAGACTCACATGAAAAGATGTTCATTGTATGAAAAATGGTCATGGCTGTCACAAGTGGGTGCGAGAAATTATATATGAGTGCAAAGTGGGAACATGTTTAGGAAGTGCTTTAAAAGCAGGTACTGAAGCTATTATCTATAGAATATATGCAAACCTATTAATATGGGGAAAACCATAGTGATCATTGAGAAAGTACTCTACAATGATTTCCCTATAAATTAATAAGTATCCGAGAACTTTCCATTTGTTCTCTTCAATAATTTAATTTCTCTAAATCTCTATTTTTTTGTTTCTATTTTGGGAAAGTCTGAAAATATATATTACTATTTATGCCTTAATATACATGCATGCATGTATGTGTATTCCAAAGTTAAATAATCCAAGAGGGAACTTCAGAGGAATGTGCAAATAAAAGTGAATTGACCAGAACACCTTTTTCTCTTGGTGCACTTTATATTGAGCATCAATTGTTGTGTTTTGCTATTCAGCTATTATGTGCGTTCTAAGGAATGAGAATGCCCCATTTACTGCTGAGAAAATGGGCAGAAGGCATGTCTTGATCTTTACATGAAAACAAATTGGACCGGATATATAGCCATGGCCATAAAAATATATTCACTTATACCATATAACATTGTCCCCTTACTGGCAACATTTTAGTCACCTCTTTTTATTGTCACACACGTGATAGAAAGGTCATAGTGCCTTTTATATCTCATAGGGGTGTTTGTGGACTTGCATTATTATGCATGAAGGGTCATAAATAATAAAACCTCTTTTTATATTTAGTTCTGACTTATTTTAAGGGCATCGCTTCCAACAATTTTTTTGTTTGCCTATTGATGCTATTTTGGGTGATCAATGTGTTTTGTTCATGCTTGTTGAGATGCCTCTAGCAGCTAGGTGATGCCCCATTAAGCACCAAACCTTCTTTCTAGAGTTCAGTGCTCTTAATTTCTTCTATCAAAACCTGATCTGGTGGCTATTTGCTTGGCCAACTAAAGATTATGGGCCTGTTTGGGATAGCTGTTAGCCTCAGTTGTAGGCCTACAATCATCTCATGTAGTTGTTGGGAAGCAACCGGTTAAAGGTATCCCAGCAGCCAATCCAAACAGGGACTATATCATCTTTAGCGTACTACAAAGGGCCATTTCATGGAGTTCTATCCAACTTTTCAGCCTTTGGTTGGACTATGTGGGATGGCCCAATAAAATATAAAGTGAACGGTTAGAGTCCTTATCTTTATCTGTTTTCTTCAAGTCCATTGGAATTATCATATAGTATCTAATTGGACCTATGCTTCTTAACCCTTATGATGGAACTGAATGTTGCTGTATCAAAGTGACAAACTATGGTCGTGTTTTATGTAATTTATCGATTTTGTTTATTGTATATATTTCCTTTTTTGCCTCGTTTTTAATTTCTAGAAAACAGGAACCGGTTTCATATGTCACAATTGATTTTAATTTTTTACAACATAAGCAATAAAAGATGTCCTGGTTATGGTGGTGGTGTTGTAGTAAGTCCTGGGGTGGTGGTAATAGTGTTGGAGCTTGCAGGTAGTGATGGCGGTGCCGGTATCTCTACCAAAAAAGGTAGTTGTGGCCATGAAGATGGTAATAGTAGTGGAAGGTTTGTGACTTTGTGACAACGGTGTTACTAATGAAAAGTTTGTATCAATAAGTTATTTTGATTTTCTTTTCTTTTTTACTTTTAAACATGGAATATAGGATTGAACCAAATCAAATCGATGGGAAACTAGTACAAAAACACCTTTGGTTTGGTTCTAGGTGTGAATTGGTTTGAATCGCCTGGATTGGGTGTGGGGTGGTGGCCTAAGGGTGGGTGGGATGGGATATAGGCTCTTGTGAGCTCTCTTTATTTGAGCTCACTTAAATAAAGAGAGGAAGGTTGAGATCCTCGTATTAATTTCATTTTTTCTTTTCTCTTCTATTTACATTGAAAATTATTTAGGTAAATTTTATGAACATTTCCTTTTTATTTACTTAAACTTTCTTATACAAGTAAGGAAAATGCCTTCCATTTGAATTTAACAAAACTATCAAAAAAGTTAAGTTTCTTAAGAATAAAAAGTCAACTCTTCCTCCTCCCTGAACAAATTTGGGGAATTTCAAGAAAGTCCGCTTTAGCAAATATTAAGTTAGGGTACTTCTACCCTGGATAAAAATCTCAGCAAATTAATTAACTTAAAAATGATAAAAAAATAAAATGCTAAAAAAATTATTTAAAATATAATTTATAAGGCTTTGGTCAATATTTGATCAAACTTATAGAGTTTTCAGAATTAGATACAATAAAAAGAACCTCATATTGACTTATGCCAACTTGATTCATGGCTTATCAAAATAATAAAATTAAATTGGCACTAAGAAATATATTTGAACCTTAAGTTTTTATGACAAGTTTAATTCAATTATTTTGATGAGTTGTAGATTAAGTTGGTATAGGTTAATGTGAAGTTTATCGTTATTTGTGATTCTATCTATATTTAAAAACTCTATAAGTTTGACCAAGTATTGGCCAAAGCCTTACAAACTATATTTAAGATAAATTTTTTTGGTATTTTGTTTTTTCATTATTTTTAAGTTAAATTGGTTTTTTAGGATTTTTTTATTCTAAGTGGAAGTACCTTGATATTTGCTAAATTGGGATTTCCTGAAATTCTTAGAATATGTTCTTGAGGGGAGAAAATTAACTTTTTATTCTTAAGGAATTTGATTTTTTAAATATTTTTATTAAATTCAAATTTGGGGGGGGGGGTGAGGGGTGGTATTTTTTTTATTTGCATGAGAAATTTTACATAAATGGAAAGGAAAGGTTCATGATATTTACTTAAATGATTTGAATGCAAATAAGATAGAGAGGATGAGAGTTTACAGAAGCCTCTTGGCCTCGTGTACCATATACAAAAGAAAAAAATTAAAAAGATATAAAAAAAATAACATACCTTGCTTTTACATATTTCATCTGCAATTACTTCCAAAAATTTCATGTGTAACTTTTGCCAAGGATCTTTTATATATTAGACTTACAGAGTTATAATTGTGGCCCAAAATGTGCATGAGCATATGCAAGCGTACATCCGCACAACGCTTTGACTATTTTCCCCATATATTTACTACTATTGCCACAAGGCCATCAAGTAAAATAATTCCTTAGGAATGTAATAGTCTGCTTCGACATTGGTTAAATCTATGTATGTAGAATGTCTACTTAGTATGTGCTGTTATTATCTAGTATGATAACTAAGGAAGTATTAATAATACTCTCTTGTATTATTTGTTTATTCAGTATTAACACACACATGCAGGTAGCATATAATTATTCATGGTGATAATTATTCAGACTGATTGTTCTTCTTCTAATGTCAGGGGAGAGCCAAAGTGCTGGTATGGTGTACCTGGTACCGAAGCTAATGCTTTTGAGCAGGTGGATTTTGGAATGCTAGCAGTTGGACTATTTGGTTTGCCATTTAGTTATCTAGTTTTTCTGAGCAGTGCACATCTTGATCTGAGGGATAATGGCAATGATTTTGCATCATCCTCTGTTTCTCTGTTTCTCTTAACTGTTGTTTCCAATGTTCTGTTTTAAGAGCATCACATCTCCTATTCTATGGAGATTATTTAGTTTTGAGTGCCTGAGACATTTTGGATTATTAGTAAAGTGAATGACATGTACCCCTGAAAATAAAAGGATGCGGTTTGAGGTCATCCAGAATTCAGTCTGCTTTGTTTCACTCCTTAAGATTGATATCTCTCAAAGTAAAAGAAAAGAAAATGAAAATAAAAAAAAGATCTGTATGAACGTAAACCTTTTCATAAGAAAAAAAGTTTTGGAACAAATTCAGACATGTCTATTTTGAGTACTTAACCAAATTGACCATTGTAAAGACATGTCTATTTTGAGTACTTAACCAAATTGACCAATGTAAATAATGAAATATGTAAAACATATTTGACTAGGATTAATGGGAGTTAAATTTGTCTGCCATGTTACTGTTCTTTTTCTTTCCTAATTTCTAGCCGATCACTTATGTTTAGTTGATTTAGAATTACCTTTTTAATGTAGCATTAGGAGCAACTATGATTTCAGCTCAAAAGTGACTAATCTTTTCAATGTTGGCTAAACCATTTAGGTTTCCTACTATCTTTGTCAGCAAATGTGACTTTAAACTTTTGATGGGGTTACATCTATGTATTAGCCTCTAGTGATAACTTCCGCAGTTTGGTTTCTTGTGGTGCAATTTCTTTCCTCTCAAGTGGGCCCATTTGTTTAATATCTTTCCCAAGATATAGAATATTTATAGTTAGCATGCTTGGTAGGAAAAATTATGGCCAGTGATCTTTTGTAAAGGTTGACATTAATATGACTTAGCCTGTTTCATTTCTTTTACAGGTTATGCGAAATGCTCTTCCAGATTTATTTGAAGTGCAGCCTGATTTGCTCTTCCAACTTGTCACAATGCTCAATCCATCCGTTTTGCAAGAAATGGTGTTCCAGTTTATGGTGTTTTGCAGGTCTGTTAACAAGCTAGTAGCTTTATATGCAATTTTTTGAATCTACTGCGACACATTTAACAGTTAATGTGACATTTCAAGTACTTTTCTTCCAGGAGCCTGGAAACTTTGTCATTACTTTTCCTAGGTCCTATCATGGGGGTTTCAACTTTGGTAGGTATTTATATATTTGAGCTGATGAATATACTTGGTCCTTTTATTTGAGCTGATGAATGTACTTGGTTCTTATATTTTATTGGAACTTGTACTTGTGCTACAAAAGACTTAAGCACTTTGGTTGGGTTTCCAGGCTTGAATTGTGCTGAGGCTGTCAATTTTGCTCCTGCTGACTGGCTGCCTCATGGTGGATTTGGAGCAGAACTGTACCGGCTGTATCACAAAGCTGCTGTTTTATCTCATGAGGAACTTCTTTATGTGGTTTCCAAGGTTGACACTTAATCCTTGCTCATTACTGCTGATTTTGTTTTGTAATTAACTAATTATGTTTGAGTGTTGAATCTTGAACACTTGTTTTATTTTGCTTTGTCTGATCTTGGATGGAATTTTTTTGGGGGGGAACCTTCACAACAACAATAACCAAAAAGGCGGCTAGGTCTTGTATTCTCTGATTAAAGTTGATTATTAGATGAGCTCTTTTCCATACATTATTGCATCTTGCACCGAGGTCTTATTAGGCCCTGTTTTTTGGGAGCATATCTTTTCAGATGTTGGCTAATAATTTGTCAAAAATGTTTTGATGAAGTTGCTAACTGGACAATGTAAGTATTCAGGCTATAAATTGTGGTGTGTTGCTTGTTGGGAACGTTCTTACATTAACTGGCAAGAATCAGCAGCAGAATTAATTAGTTATAAAAAAGAAACTCAGACTGCAAAATGAAGACCAAAAACTAAAATCCATTAAATCTTGCATCGATTGGTGCATTGTTTCTTTTTGCTGTGCGTTGATATACACAACTCCTTTGGTGAAATTTATGTCAATGTGCTTCGTTGAAATCTTTATTTCATTTAGCCAGCACTTTTGTACAAGTATGCATACCTAATAAATCTATACAATTTTGCTCAGCATCATTTCCTATATTACTTGTTTCTGAATGCTTGCTGCCCTAACATTACATCTGTCTGATTTTTTCTGTTTACCTTGACAGAATGGTTGTGATGCCAAAGCCCTGCCTTACCTGGAGGAGGAAATGCAGAGAGTACTTTCTAGAGAGAAAAGATGCAGAGAGGAACTTTGGATCAATGGAATTGTCAGATCATCTCTGATCCACCCTAAGAAACACCCCAATTATGTTGGCACAGAAGATGTAACTTCTGCCTTTTTGTATTATGAACATCTCAAGTTCTAAACTCGCTACGATGTCTGTTTCTGATGAAGTCAAAAACCTGTGTAAATCTTGTAGGATCCAACCTGCATAATATGTCAGCAATATTTGTATCTTTCGGCTGTTACATGCAGCTGTAGGCCATCTGCTTTTGTTTGCCTTGAGGTATGCTGTTTTTACAACAGTGCACTAGAAACTTCAAAGTTTATTGTACATTTTCATTTTGTTTCAGATGGTTTCAAACTGAAAAGGGCTGATATCAGATTGATGTTATTCAGGGTATTGAACTATTGAAACATGATCATTTATAAATGTTAATAAACAATATAAGAAAACATGAAGTGTTTGCTAGTATCAATTGCGAAATCTGTGTCAAGACTCCTAATCAACCTATAAATTAGCAATTTATAATTTAAATTATTAATTATGATAATACGTTGAATGTGTTTGCACATCCTGAAGTTTTTGTAGTGTTGGTAGCAAGGAAAGCAAGATGATTTTATCAAATTTGTGCTGGTTCTATTTTATATGTTATGCAAGGAAAGCTGAATGATTTTGTTGTCAAGTGTGTATTTCAGTAGAAACTAAAGTGGTTTCATCTAAAATAATCTGAATATGACGTAAACAGGTAATTTATTCTGGCATCCTGTTTTAGCTGAGCCAAAAGGCTGCAACATGTTTTTCATATAAAATATTTAGTTTTGGATAAATTTCTTGAATGATATTAGTTGATGAATGGATGTTCTGTAACTATCAATTTATTGGTCTACTTCTCCACTGGAAAAAGCAGCAGACATTTTTGGTCTACTTCTCCACTGGAAAAGAAGCAGACATTCTTTAGGGCTATGTTTATTTTCATAATGTTTAAATTCTAAAAGCCTTTGATTAATTTTTGAAGTGTTTGGTTGAATTAATTTACACCACAACTACCTGATTACATTGTATCTGTTGCTTCCACATCCATTTTCTTCTTCATTTGTTCTCATATGTTATTGTATTTGAAGTTAAATTTTGTGATGTATTCAGATATGTGACAAGGAAAAGTTAAATAACTTCGACCAACATAGTTGAAAGATGGTTGATTATATTGTATAAGATGTTGCAGCTTTGGATTCTTTAATAACTTCTATCCAATTGGCGAAGCTGAGCCATACCTAGCTCTATAAATAGTTTAGAGGTGTAAGGGGATGTAGATTTATGATGGCCTTTAAAGTATAATGTTTTAATAGTTTGAGATACCAAATATAGTTTGTGCTTGGAATTGACTCATATTATATATTTTTTTTGCCAGCATTGGAAGCATCTTTGTGAATGCAACACCAACAAGCATCAACTTCTTTACCGTCACACTCTTGCAGAACTTGGCGACTTGGTCCGTATGGTCTCTGCTGTGTCTGAAACTACATCTGTAGAGGGGACCTCTCAAGCAGATATTCTCATTGGCATCACCTAATTCCTAATGCTTCAAGTTCTATGATAAAAAAGGTTCTCTCTTATTGCTTTTGTCATGGCTTCAAGTCCTTGGTGGGTTATCCCATGTGATGCCGAATGTGTTATTGTTCTAAGTATTAGGATGGGACTGTCCTGCCATTGGTCTAGCATTCTAAATCGGAACATCTTGAGACATCCTTTATCCCAAGTATCAAGATGGGGTGGAACAGCAGCATGTTCTATGTCATGAAAAAATTAGAACAATACTGCCTCATGAGATTTAAAACCTTGGTTTTTATTTTTTCATGAAAAAATGTTGTTTTTTATATTTCATGAAGGCTTCTATCTTATTAAACACATTTTGTTCCATTTTAGGTTAAATTGTTGGAGTAATTTGCCTCTTTGATCATTTTTATTTGGGGTTAAATTTTTTTGGTTTTTGGAATTTGCAAAATCTCTCCAACCATTGATGGTCTTTATTTTGTCGATTGGCAGCTGTGTCATCAGCACTTGTGCTGGGCAGAGATTCTGAGTTTGAATTGGAAAGGTTGCACTTCCATCATTATAGTGAAAAAAAAAAGAAGGATCAAACTTTTCTCTTCTTGCTACTTAGCACATTATTTGAAAAAAGATGGAAAATATTTTCAATGTCTCTTATAGATTACTGCAAAGATGGATTTCATTGTTTGTCATGCTATGTGATGGCATCATTGGATTCAAGGATAATTGTAAAATGCAATTATGAAATAGTACATTTTTTTAAATAATTTGAGATATTTGATAGGAAAGATAAGTCCGTGCATTATATGCATGTACAAAATGGGAAAGTTAAAATCCTGGAAAAACAATGAACATGAATAAGTAGCAAATGGATTATAGGAATAACGTGACAGGATATTTTCTTTTGTCCTTGTTATAGATTAATTTAATGCCAGAATTATCCTTGAAGTTCTACTGATCTCACCCTTCCTTCCTCTTAGTGCAGGCATTATTACTAGTAGACTTTTCAGGTTATCTCTCATCAAATAAGTGTAGGGCACTAAAGTACTAGAATATTATTCACATCCTAGAAAACATTTCAAACTTTACAAGCTTTATCATCATAAGTGCACGCCTCTTCTTGGTATATGTTTGCTATTATAATTTTACAAATTACAGTCTTCTTGCTGAATAAAACTACTAAAGTTCCTTCTGGCTTTGATTTAATCTAATCCTTTATTATATCATGCTGTGTAAGACTAAGAAGGAATACATGTTCAGGTGAAAGGTGGCCTCATTTCATATGCACAACTTGCTGAAGATTGGCTTTCAAATTCTTGCCACATTTTGGAGATACCATTCGCAAACTCAGCTTACGCTAATGCTCTAAAGGAAGCTGAACAATTTCTTTGGGCTGATCATGACATGGATCCGGTATGTTATATAATTCACATGTCAAACTTTTGCATATTTGTTGCATAAAGTACCTAATTATATGTATGGTATGGCATTTGCTAGGTACGTGATATGGTGAATAAATTGATTGAAGCTCAAAGTGGGCAATGAAAGTGAATAGCTGCCTATCTAAAATAGATGACTACCTAGCGTGTCAGAAAAAAGTTCAGAGAAAGTAACATTAAGCGAAATTGAGGAATTGCTGAGTTTTTATCCTTTGCCTTGTCATGAGCCTAGTCTTACAAAGTTGAAGGTCATTATCTATTTTGCATGTTGGCTCTATTTTATATGCTTCCAGTTCACAAAAATTCAATTTATTTTTTGATTTACTGTACAGGCCTATGCAGAAGATGCAAGGATGTTGATTGCTGAAATAGAATCTGCCCTTTCGTCTTGCCTAAGTGTGAGTAAAACAAAAGCATGGATAAATCAATGGGCTTCTTAGAAATTCTACTGCTGCAATTTATCTAGGCTTGCTTGCAGATTTAATGCATATGTTTCTTTTCTGTTTGATTGAGACATGTCACCATTTTTTTGTAAAATTTGTTACATTAACATGAATTTGAGTCTATATTGTGCTGACTGCCAAGATTTCGGTTTAATGCTACTGGTTATAATTTAGTGGAAGCCATTCTTTTGCTCATCTTAGTTCATTCTAGGATGTTAATCAAGCCTTAATTCATTATTTTGATCTGTTACAATAAAGCTGCACTCAATTTTTAGGTGTAACAGATTTTAACTTATCAAAACCTGTTGTTCGCACGATATGCTGGCTTCAGATTGGCGAACTGGAGGTGTTGTATACCAAAGCCACAGGATTTCCGATTGATCTTGAGAAAGTTGGAGCACTAGCATGTGTGATTTCTTCTGCAAAGGTAATTGCACTAGTTCTGTATGCCAAATTGATATTTCTATATTTTCTTTTCTTCTGTTTTAGAAAATGGTAATTACTTATAATTTTCTAGGGTATTCTTCTTTCACTTCTATGACCCAAATCCATAATCCTGGGAAAGGAGAGTTAATAATGATGAGGTGGAAATATCAAAGAAGTGATTTGAGGTAATATGATGGCAAGGTTTTTAGGTTGACAAAGAGTGATTAAAGTATATAATGCCTAGGATAGTTGTGGCCTTTTCCATAGCTATTCCATGTGTCATGACTGAAAGAATATTGCTAGAGCCTGAGAAGGCTATTTAATTCAGTTGTAGAATTCAAGTTGGCCAAGATAAAATGACGATAGAAAATGATATTTGGCTTGGCAAAAATAGTTCGTCGGGACCTTTCTTTGACTGACTGACTGTTGGTTAAAGTTGGATTTTATGGTCAAGGACATTTTGTTGGATCCTGAAGGTTGTGTTGGAGACCAATTGTTAGAGAGAGTTTGGAAAGGACTAGATTGCACAATTGACCAATGTGCTTCAAGCAAATCTGTGTGTAGGGAGAGAGAGAGAGAGAGATGTCTATGTTGCATTGTCATGGCGAGAAAGTGATTACTGTGGGCTACTAATTTCTCTTGTCCAGTTTGAATTCATTTGGTTTATCTTTGTTAGTATTTCTCATGTTCTTAAAATTGAGTTCCTGACTTTTTATCATGATCTGAGTTGCCTTTGGAAATAACCCATAAATATTCTCCTGAATTTTGTTAGAAAGAGATGGCATACTTACGCAAAGTAGACTAGATAAATGATAAACTATGATTATGAAAACATATGTCCATAAATTGCCTTTTAATAGATAATTTTTTATGAGCAATCAAAAGGCTAATCCCAAATGGTTGTGACAAGATGTTTATGGTTATCTTGCCTGTAATGCTGCAGTTCTAATCATGTTTTAGCTGATGCATGATAGTGACTGATATTGTACTGTACCAGAGAGCTGCCCTAGTAAAGTATGGTGCCATGCAATTAGGTGATATTCTAAAGGTTGCTGCTGCAAAAGATGTTACTGCTTTCTGTTAGACTTCGTGAATGCAAAGGCCCTTGTTTGCAATATTCACTAGTTAAAATTTCATCCAGTTTGGTTGAGAGTCATAGTTTCTAAAATGAGTTAGCTCCATGGTTTAAAGTGCTGAGCTATGGGCCTGTGTTGGTTATGTAAAACAGTGCATCCCCCTGCTGACACAGGATACCAGCTGACTTGGCTGATATACTATTTAACTACATAGTATGGGCATTACAGGTTGGCATAAGCTAGCATGTACTGGCTTGTATGGACCGTACCAACTAGTACTTCAATCTTTCTTAAAACTTCCCTATCACTGCCAGTAATTATCTATAAATTTGCATTGTCCTTTTATTAGAACAGGCCAATCATACGTCTCATATTTCTTTGATATTTCTTTAGAATTATAGTCTGTATAAGTTAGCGCTTTGAGCTGTCAATCTGAATGTGAAATAATTAATTCGTGGTTGCTGTAATTTTCTAACTGCGTTGACTTTTAATTAACATATAATATGAATCAGATGAACATGTTTTGTAAAGCCAATTATCAGAGAAGATGAGTGAACCAAACTGAACCCATATTTGTTGCCAAGATCTGTTATTTTTAGAGTTATGATTCCTGTTGAATGCAGTAGGCAATCTTCCAAAATGGCTAGTTGGAGGAGGATCATCTAAAATTTCTTTTGGCAAATGGGTTTCTGTGAAAGCTAGGTTTCTATTTGGGAAGGATAATAACATGGGTGCATTGTTTTAAAAGGCTGTAAGTGGCAGATAGGCGGCCCAAAAGTATAAAGAACTAACAAACGGATTATAGCTTACCTGAAAAAAAGGAACATAAGAAGAAACATTAAAGAATAGTTATAATCCAAGAAATGAAGTATAAGATCTTTACCAAAAGAAAAGAAGTATAGGATATCAATTAACATGTGAAAAGCATCAACTTTGCAAAAAATAAATAGTAATTCAAAAATTGATCTCATCCTTAATAGTCGAACATGATGTAAGTTGTTAAGACGGCATCTTGGCCATGCTTAAGTCGGCCATCTAGGCTGCTCCTGTTCCAATCATTGGCTTGCATATGTGAATCCTAAACTTTCTAACCTTGGCATGATATCACCTGGCAAGTTCAGATTTGCATTGTTTCATGTTATTTCAAAGGGAAACTGACTTCCTTTATCACTCTCTCCTTCCACCTTCCTCTTTGCTATCCTTATATTTGTGACACTTCTCTATACATTTAACATTCAGGAGCTGCCTGCTTTCTTGCTTTCTTTTTTCCATAATGTTGCAGGATTGGTTGAATAAGGCACTTGAATGCCTCTCCGGAAAAAAGCCTGGTTTCATTGAGATTGGTTTCCTGAACAAGCTGAAATCAGAGGTATGGAGTTACTCTAACAAAATGTTATTCTTCCTCTGCTGTCATCATAAGTTTAACTTTCTTATCATCATATGGTTTTTGTCATATGTATTACATAATATATCAAACTTCATAGATGCGAGAGCTTCATGTTCACCTTCCAGAAATGGATTTGTTGTCAAACTTGTGTGGAGAGGCTGAGTCATGGCAAATCCGATGTGAAGAGATCTTGAAAGGTCCCCTGAAATTGAAGGTTGTGATCTTTGCATGAGCATTACTCTTTTTTTTTTCCCTTGCAATAGTTATGGAAAGTTGTAGCTGCGCTAAGTTGTGGAGAATAACACCTTCGTAGTACCTTGTACAGGAACTTGAAGATTTTCTGGAGGCTGCAGATAATATCACGGTGAGCATTCCAGAGTTGAAACTCCTACAGCAATATTGTTGTGATGCTCGTTCTTGGATTTTCCATCTTCATGATATCCTGCAAAACGTTAACAATCGGACGGACCATGGAAACATCGTGAGAGAACTCTTTTGTATCTTGAAAGTTGGACAGTCATTGAGAGTAGAAGGTATGGGTTTTATAAATTCTAATTATTCACAAGACTGATGGTTGAACAAACAATTTTGGTTTTTCTTCTTTTTTATTGCATGAAATGAGCTCCTAAGTTCTATTTCTTTCTGGAACAGTTGATGAGTTGCCCCTTGTAGACGCAGAACTTAAAAGGTCAAGTTGTAGAGAGAAAGCTTCAGAGGTATTTCTCTTTTTTTTTTTTGTCTTCTTTTGCTGAACATCTTTAGTTCCTCTTTATCTTTGTTTACAATACTTGTAAGTGATACTTTTTGTTGTAAATTTGAAGTTCTACAATTCTTGTCCACCATGATGCAAATAATTGCATCTTCATCTTGGCCTTAATTTATTTTTGTTCAAACTGATTTTCCTTTTTAATTAATACAGGCATGTAGTTGTGTAAAGTATTTTTTGATTGATTTGGTGTGGCTGTTCATTCTTTAGGAATATCATTTATCAGTTTAATCTGTTTGCATCTTTGCCATTTTGGATCAATTCTAAGTGCAAATTCAATTACATAATGCAGGCACTTTCTTCTAAAATGCCTCTGGAGTTTCTCCAGCAAGTGTTGACCGATGCTTCATTGTATGTTACACTTCTGGAAATATGAATTTTGTTTAGTTAAAGACACCCATTTTCTTGCTATAGGCTTTGTGATACTAGAATATAACTTTGTATCCCAGGTTAGAAATTGAGAATGAACAATTGTTCATGGAAATTTCCAAAGAGCTTACAGCTTCTATTTCATGGGAAAAGAAAGCTAAATCTCTTATTGAGCATGCAGCTCAAATTTCTGACTTTGAGAACATTATAAGGTACATGAGAGACTATTAATGTGCATTGTTTTGCTACATGCTTGATCCTGTCTCTTTTACTGATCAGAAAGTTTGATTTTATCAGGGCTGCAGAAGATATATTTGTGATCCTTCCCTCTCTCCCGAATGTCAAGGATGCACTATCAGCAGTTCAGTCATGGTTAAATAGATCTCAGCCATATCTAGAGCGTGCTATATGTGGGGAGGGATTGGGTCCTTTGCTTAAAGTTGATGAATTGGAGGTCCATATTGTCTCACAAATGAACTTACAATTTTTCAAGGCTTGTGGTCAATAATTTGCATAAAATGCATTACATTTTGCAGGAGTTAGTGAGCCAATCTAAACTTCTCAAAGTCACTTTTGATGCCCCAGAAAGGCTACATAGTATACTAAAGGAAGTTGACAGATGGGAATATGATGCCTGCACTTTACTCCAACATTCAAAGACTTTATTGTATATGCACAATAACGATTTCAGAGTTGATGATGGCCTTTCAGGAAAAATCAAGGATCTACTTGGTAAAATTGATTCTACTACAGAAATTGGGCAATCATTGGGTTTTGAGTTCAAGGTGTTGCCCGAACTTAAGCATGCATCTTTGATATTGCAATGGAGCTTGACAGCCTTGTCTTTCTGCTCCAGGATTCCCTTTCTCAAGGTAACTGTTCTCACTTAGCTTGCATAAATATAATATATGCATTGACCCAAGGTTTATTATACCAGTACCTGACCTGGTACTAAAACCCCACTGATACAGTGTCAGAATGCTTGGTATGCGGATCGGTTAAGCATACCAGGACTTGGTACTTGCCATTATCGAGTCTCAGTTTGGAACCAATATGGTATGCTATGTACGGTATAGGATAGTACACACCAGTATGACATACCATGCATTGGCCTCTTATATCATATGTGGTCTTTTGTACCTCATAATAGTCTTTTAACATTTGAATGTTACAAAAGACTAGGTTATTCAGATATCAAGTTATGCTTGATGTTGCTGCTTTTATTTTTAAAGTTTTCCTTAGTGTTATTTGCATGATTGGATGCCTTTTTTGGGCTTATAGGTTCAGTGTTTTGCTGTGTTATGTGCAAATGAAAAGGCAAAGAATGTTATGCATACATGCATGCGTATGTTAGAACTAATTGTGTTACTTTGACTTTGTTACCGATCTGTCTTGGCGAGCTACTACAGACTTGATGAGTTGCTAATTTTGCACATTTTTGCTAAGCTTAATAATATTAACTATAATAATAAACATACTTTGCTTAAGTTAACATTTCATGTGCAATATTCACTTGTAACCGAATTTCCTTAGCTTTATTTCCTTTAGAATTTCAAAAATATTTCTAAAGATATGGATATACTTCCAATTCGTTGATAGTCTTTAGACCTTTTGATGGAGAACTCAATACTTTTTGATCATACAGGAGGTTGATAGCATACTCGAGGATATGGATCATCATCTTGCCATATTTTCAGGTAGTAACTTAGTCGAAGTGTTGATTAGGGGAACCAGCTGGCTCAGAAAAGCACTTACTGTGCTTCCAGAACCTCAACTATCTAAAAGGTGCAAGTTGAAGGATGTTGAACAAATTTTAGAAGAAATTCAGGTTCACTCTTGCTTTCTGAACTGCTCCCAGCTTCAGTGATGCTTTATTTCTGGTGCTTATTGTTGGCCGAGTTTCTTTTTCCTTTAACTTTTTTGCAATCCTGCAAAACAAACATGGAAATTGCAGGAAATTGTAGTTCCATATCCTATGATTGTGGCTCAGCTTCAAAATGCCATTGACAGACATGAGTAAGTTTTCTCACTCTACATTCCTGCATTTTGTTCTTCTACAATGAGACTCAAGATCTTTGTTACAGCAGTAATTATTTGTTTATTACTAGCCTTATGAGTAATTCCCTGAAACTTTTTTTGTGGTTGATAGCTTGTTTGAAAATACAGACTGCTTTCCAGCTTTTATTATGGATTTTGACATGTGCAAGTTGGTTGAGTGGTAATCAAGTGGAGGAACACACTAGTAATCAAGTGGAAAAGATTAGTAATCAACTTATCATGACATGTTAAAGAAATCTACATCAGATTGAGTTATTCACTTAAGGCTGCCCCCAAGGAATTGGTTTCAACCCTTGGCAATCTTATGTATTCTTCCTCCACATTCCTTTGGTCATATTATTCTTGTCAACCCTATTCTCGGAGCAATCTCTCTGATGTTGGCTTACTTACCTTTATTCTCAGCCGCTCTCACTACTAAGTGCTGGGGTTTAGAAATATTGGAGCTGAGCTGGGAGTGGGGATGGAATTTGGGCGGGGAAAGTGATTGGGGAAGGAAAAGTGGGCAGGGTGTGGAGATTGGGCAAAGAAACAGATGGAGCTGGGGCATATACTCTCAACCAGATAATTGCCTTTACATTTGCATCTATATCGAAAATGTTATCCTTTGAAGAATTATTCCATTTTGATCTCTGAATCCTTGCCAGTAATTGATCCAAAAGATCAAGTGAGATATGGATCAGATTCTTGGGATATCAACATTAATTGCAACCGATCTGTGGTATTTGATTGTATACCGGTAACATGCAATAATTAGTGAAGGAACTATGAAGATATATAAGAAAAGGATATTATTATCATGAAAAGTTATGGGATATTCATGTGCAATTATCTCCTCAATGTATTGATTAGCTTCCTAGATGTGTTTCATGAAAATCTTAGTATTTTTGAAATTGTAATATCTGGATATCTTTTCCATTTTAGAATTTTCACAAGGATATTGCAAGTCTGATTATATTCCTGCTCAACAATATCTTGAATGTTAGATTATGTTTAGTCTACTTCTGGGCTCTGGCAAAAGCCCAAATGTTCTTACGCATGGAGAAATTCATTGTTTTGAAGGAGAAATAAATATCAAGTGTCTATTATATTTAATTCTTCATTTGCCACAAAAAAAGGGAGATAAAAAAAGTCACTCTACCAATTTATTGAATGAAACCTAAGATTAGATAGGAACATGGTTCACGATACCAGTTTGGGTTACAGTACTGGTGTCATGCTGGTACGGTACTGGTATGGGTCAATTTGCAGTGCTGGCACTTGGTATGTCCCTGTACCAAGTTTCAGTTTGACACCAGTAAAGCTCGGTATGCCTGATACTAGGCAGTATGGTCCAATACGGTGAGTCAGTGAACCATACCATGAGATAAAGCATCACCCTACTCTATTACTAAATAGAAAGAGAACTCAATGGTAATTACATACACACTTGCATATATACTTATATTTGTGCATATAATGTACAAATGGCTTGTAACAAAATAAGCTTAGTGTCAATGCTCAATTTGGTTCATTTTAGCATTCCATTGTAATACATTTTGTAGGAGCAACAGAAGTATGCTTTCTTTTCATAATTTATTTGACAGAGTGTTTGATACAGATCCTGGATTAAGCAAGCGCATTCTTTCTTTTGGCTGCCTGGTCAACAGTCTTGGGCTAATCTGTTGAAGCTCAAGGTATGCTTAACCCATGCTTTCAACCTACTGAAATCAATATGTCACTGTTCTTATCATAATAAATAAAATCATTCAAATTATGCAATTATACCAGTCTAATCATGCAATCATGTAATGAATCAATACATCCCTTCTTTGTCCCAAGATGGTGCTTGAAAATTTATTAATGGTGATTGAATAGGCTCTAGCTAATGTGGCAGTTCTGGCAACCTCTTTTATACTGATACTGCATGTTCTGTTTGTGTTGATGTGTTTAATGAATGACAACAATTCAGTGAGATTTTTGAGCAAGATATCCTACCTTTACTAATTTAAGTGTGGGCTGCTCTTTATAGGTCATTTCTGAAGGTGTAACAAATAAGAGGTTTGAGATTCATGGTTTGTAAATTGTAGATAGGGTTTATTGTTCCAGACCCTTGACCTTAGATTCTTTAGAAGTTTGCTGTCCTTTTAAGTCATTTTTGCACTTTCTACATTTCTACGAGCTTAGATTTTATGTTGGTTGAAGTATTAAAAAATTAATTGCCTTAGATTTTTATGTTGGCTAAAGCAATAAAAAAAATTGCTTCCATTTTAGAAGTAACTATAATTAATATATTTTCATGAAAGGTGATATGCTTTATAATGATTTGGTCAGATATATAGCATTGTAGGATGAAGACTACTCGTATATGCTTCATATGAAATCCCTTTTAATTGTTTTTATTTTTTGTCTTGGTAATGTAATCTAAGTAAACATCATTGCAGGAATGTGGACAATATGATGCCCTTGACTGTCCAGAGCTGGACAAGGTTGCATTTGAAATTGAAAAGGTTGAGAAGTGGATGTTTCAGTGCCATGCTGTTGTGGAGCCTTTAGTTGGTGATCTTGGTTCTTTGTCGGCGGAGCTTGAAAAAGTTAGTTATTTCTACCAGTTTCTTCTCTATTATTGGTCAACAGATCTCTTCCCAAGTGGATATTAGGATGTCATTTTTGTTTTTCCTCAGATTAAAGATTCCCTAGATAGGGCTCTCTGCATCTATCGAGGTTCAAGGGGCTGTAGGGATGGAACATCCTGTGTGTGCTGCCCTGATGATTCTGAAAATAAAGAAGTATATACTTGTTTGAGATGTGAGGACTGGTAAGGTACTTGAGCTTAATTTTACATGTTCTCCTGTTTAGTGATATTATTGGCTTCTGGTTAGTTTCAGGTCCAAACTACAATAAGATACAATAAAAGTAGCAATGGGCACCGAACATAGTGTTGATTCAGGGTAAAATTTGGAAATTTTAGATTATTTGGCAAGTCTTTGCTTAAAGTATACAGAACATTTTGGGTGATAATGTTTATAATGTGTCAAAACTAATGTCAGAAAGCACTTCTTCACACAAATAAAAGAAAATCACAACCTACAAGTCTATAGTTTGAGAATTTCTTTAAAAGTGTCGATCTGGAAAGAAGATTGGCATTGAATATGAGGGATTTTTTCCCCCTCTTCGGAAGGATTGGATGGTGAGTAAATATATGCTAATTGGATTTTATGTAAAACTTCATCCAACATGTTGCAAAACGAGTACTTGAAGAGTTGATCTTGTCATTATGTTACATGTTTGAGACAACTTTTATTTATTTGGTTTTTAATGGATATTACTGTTAAGTGGACAGGTACCATTTCTCATGCATGGGGCCACCATTGGGCATGACAGATGAGTATTTATGTTCATTTTGCCTCTTTATAGAAAGTGGAGCTATATCTAGAAATGGAGGCCAAGCACTGGTAATCACTTTATTTCAAAATTCCAGATTGGATGGGAAGGTTGTTTTTGCTTTTCTAATATCGGGACCATTTGTCACAGATATGCAGAGGAAATCGTCCTGAGTTGAAGTCATTCATCGAGTTTCTATCTGTTGCAGGGGATTTCTGTACAGGGTAATAAAACCAAAACTTTGTTTTGCATATATGAAGTCACAGACCTGTTTTTCAATGATTGTATATAATAGAACATATATTTCTATCCATTTCACTTAACTCTGACAATAGCTAATTAGCTAAGATATTAAATATATGTACTTAGATCACATGCCTACATTTATCTGACAAATGAAAAATGCAGTCTGTGATACTAAATGTGAAATAAAGTAGCTTTCATTCAGTTCAAATCAAGTGATCAGTGCATCTGTGCAGTCGAGATAAATGTTCTATGTCAAGATCTTTAGCTGCATGATAATGTTCCTCTGCTGTGTAAAGATCTTCCCTATAGGATTTTAATTTTTGTTTGACTTTGGCTTTGTCAATTCTATTATACGTCTTTATCAATGTCTAGGTTCATTTCCCATGGCACAACTGCTTGTTCATATTCCTTTCCCACCACCACCATCCTGATCATCCTCTAGATAGACGTTTAAACCAAAAACAATCCTCGCATTGTATGGGGGATTTCTGTCACCCTTCTTTGTACTTTAAATGTGCAAGAATTATCAATCAGCACACCATATTACTTATTATTTTTATATGTTTGCTCTTTTTAACATTAATGTTTCTTAACATTACCGTGCACTGTAAACCCTCATTTGTTGTCAATATATATCATGTTCGCTGCTGCAAGACATAATTGATAGACCACAAACCTTACAATGTGTTTATGTAAATTGTCAGTAAGAATCGTGGCCATTGGGAATCATAGAGAGCTCTTTACTTAATTCCAAGTCTAGATGATTGAATCTCTTTGCTGAAATTTGTGTTTGCTGATCATGCAAATTTAATTTGTGTGAAAAAACTGTGGTGTTGCCAATGAATTTAGGGTCATAACAAATCATGAGACTAAATAGGAATGTAACATATCCCATCTAGCACTCTTCCCTAGCTGCACACTGCCCCCTTGAAGTTGGATCATTAACACAAACCATACCTGCCACTTGCCTCTTTAATCTTTGGGCACTTAGTATCTTGGTTGCTACACAACCTTAATGCCAGACAATAATCAGAAAATCAGAATGACTGTTACCCTCTTTGGATCTGTGTGAATATAGAATTTGGACATCAATCATTTTGTTCACTTTTCTTTTATGAAGCTTCTCTGACTGGACCCCATAAATCTTACCCACGAGTTTCATCTAGCAGCTGGCATGAAATCTTTAGAAATTAGCTTTTGCATGTTCAAATAAACTAGTATGTTATGTCACTGCTACCCTTTTTTGTGCTGAATATAACCCTATAATATTTCTTTGGTGTTAAAACTCTTTGTTTTGCAACTTCAGCTTGTAGCATGCAGGACATAAATCATGACTTGTTGGATCCTTGAAAGCAAGATTTTGCATCATATATTTGTAAATATTTATGTGTTGCTTATATTCATAGTAATGGCAAAATAATTCATTAGTTTATGTTTTTCTTGTAGGGTAAAAGAGTTGGATTTGGTACAAGAAATTGTCAATAAGGCTCGGGATTGCAAGTCATATTTAACTGAAATAGTGGATCGTGCTATTTCTCATGATGACAAAGATCTGAGCTCTATCTCAGACAGTCTTCTAAGTGCATTGAAGGTTTTCTTTTCATTTAGTTTCACTTTGCCTTAAAAATACAACCAGTCACTTTCATGTCATTAATGGTAAGACAGTTTCATATCATTTTTTACGTATGGTAGCTTCTGAATTGTTGTTACTATCTACAGGCAATATCAGTTGCTGGGGTGTACGATCAGGAAGGAGGCTGCAACCTCGAGTCCGCATTGTCTAGAAATTCATGGAAAATTAGAGTCAAGAAACTGTTGAGGGGATCAGAAAAACCAGTCATCCAGCAAATTCATCGTTTGGTGAAAGAGGTGAAGTTTCCCATCAAGTTGCTTGTTAACATGTCCTTTAAGATCCATCCCCCCTCTTTTGTTTTTAATAAGTAGAACTTTAACCAAGAGATATTATCTCCTTGTTTTTAGGATACTTTTCCTCAGTCCTGCAGGTATTTATACTGGTAATGTTGGCTAACAGGGTCATTTGTTGCTACTTTATATTTGTACTTGGAAACCAATATGTTTGTCAAATTGACTACGTATTAACCAGTTTGACTGAATTGGTTCCACTTGTAAGTCCATGTATCATGTCGTGGACTTCAGGACTTTTCCTTGCACTAGAGAATGCTGGAAATCACTTTTGCCTACCATGTTAGCAAATATTTGGCTTTGTTACTGAACTACTGAAGTGGTTGGTCCCATAATTCTGCATATGCTCTCATTGGTATTATATTGTTTAAAACTGGTTGGATTTGCACCTTTGCAGCATATAAATTCTACAATCTTGGTCCCCTTTTTTAAAAATATATTTGAAAATATGCTGGTTTGTTCATGACAATGTTGCAGGGTTTAGCTATGAGCATACCATCCGAAGATCATTTTATGAAGGAAATTACGGAAGTAAAACAGATCAGTTTGCAATGGGTGGATATTGCTAAACAGGTGAAGATTAAGCATGAAATATCCAAATTTGAATAATTTTACAAGATAATCATCTACTTTTGGATAATTTTTTTGTATAATGGCAGATTATTTCAGATTCAGGGGAACATGCGTTGAGTGAAGTATTTAAAGTTATTGGTGAGGGCAAATCCTTGCCTGTCCACTTTGAGAAAGAGTTAAAGGTATTTATATTGATTCTGAACCCCAAACACAAATGTATGGTTTGCCACCCTCATTTCTTGTGGTTAATGCAGTTATTAAAAGCTCGAAGCACACTTTATTGTATCTGTCGGAAGCCTTACGATCAGAGGGCCATGATCGCTTGTGACCAGTGTGATGAGTGGTACCACTTTGATTGCATTAATCTGCATGAACCACCTCCCAATACATTTTATTGTCCTGCATGCCAGCCAGTTAATGGAGTGTTCGTATCTCTACCACATTCAATATATCATGGAGAGAGGTATGGTAGAAAGACATGATTCTTTTTCCCCTTTTAAACTCAATGTTTCTGTCCTGCTGTATGGTTTGGTTCATGCTGTTTCCCCTCCACAATTTTGGGTTGTGGAAAGCACCAGCGCATAGAGAATCGGTTAGATCTTTAGATGCCAAAGTGCAGGCAAGTATGCTTGAACGTAGCCCTTTCATTTGCTCCTGTAACATCAAGAAGGCTGCAAAAACCATGTGATGGTGCGTGCCATGCCATGGTTTGGAGGTTGCACCCCACCACAGAATAGGAGGATCTCGATTTAAACCTTAGTGATGGTGTTTCATAGGTGTTTGACATGGGTAATTCTAATTGGTGGTGTCCCACCTTTCTTCTGAGAAAAGAAGCAAAAAAAAAAAAAAGAG
The DNA here is from genome assembly GCA_900491605.1 of Calamus simplicifolius. Taxonomy (NCBI): domain Eukaryota; kingdom Viridiplantae; phylum Streptophyta; class Magnoliopsida; order Arecales; family Arecaceae; genus Calamus; species Calamus simplicifolius. The sequence continues at coordinate 125,827 of UESW01002320.1, forward strand.
GAGGAAAGAAAGGAAGCTGATTGAGAGAAGATTTTGAAGTTCCTACTTTTTCTTGCATAGGCTTCTTCGTGACAAATCATTGATGCTTTATATAGATGGGAATGAGTCTGTTGTTACAAATATGTTGAGATCTGCACGTAAATAGCATCTATGTCCATAAACTGTAAAATGTTCCTGTACCATTTTGGTTTCATGTACATGAAACCCACTATCATTCTGGCATATTCGGCTGATAATTTTATTAAATTTTATTTTGCAGATCAAGTGCTGACGGAGAGCCTCCCACATCACCAACTTGCCATGATGAATCAAAAAGAAGACATCCCATGAAAGTTACGTGTAATTCACCTCAAAAACATCAGGTTAGAGTTGATTTAGTTAATTTTTTAAGATCTAGTGAAATTGATCATTTGTGGAGAGAGAACAAAAGGCCTCTTCAAAGAACGGCTAGAAGACGTTGTAAATTCGGGGGCTTCTCTTGTTATTCCTGGATCCAACATGTAAATGAATAATTCCTATCATTTTTTTGGTTCATTATTTATTTTTATTTTTATTTTTGTATTCACGTGTCGCACGTTCAGTAGGCAATAAAATCATTGCATCTTTCATATTTATCTTGGCTGGATACGTGTATGGTGTCACTCAACAAACTTGGACTTAGCCGTCATAAGACTTAGTTTCTTCAAAGTGATGCAAGCTTTAACCTTCATTATTTTAATTTCTTGTGCAATGAGTAGTCCTCTTATAAAGGAGCGATGTAAGTCTGAAATAAAGAACCAAGTCTCCTCAACCGATTTCCCTTGTTTGTTTTGTTGTTCGCCTCGAATTTTGGCCCCTATCCTTGCCTGCCAAGTGGTCGCCGCATCTTTTCCTTCTTCCCTCCCAATCCTCCAAAGCCTTACCTCTAAAGATGGTTTTCCTTCGGCAGGTTGGAAATCTGAACAAAATTATTGAATCTCCATGCCTGTTTGCGTCGAAGTCATCTGCTACATTGCGCGCTTGTGCTGCGGTGTGGTATGGTGCTGCTTGTCAGTCATTAATTATGTCTGTTTATATTCCATTTACCCAAGTAGTTGTGAGTGCCTTTTCTTTTTCTCATCTTTTTTTTTCCCGCAAACTTTTTAAAAAATGAACAGGCGAATTACTGACGGGCCCAGCAAAAATTTACATTTAATTCAATTGGCAAATACATCCGCATCGAGTTATAGTGATTATCAGTTTACCAGAAATCTGGATTCTGGAGTCATCCGCTTGGAACTTCTCAGTAGCATAATGCTCTGATGCCAGACTGGAGGCATGATATATCAGAAGACTATTTGTTGCTTTCTGCATTTGTTTCTGTGGCTGAAGTCGTTTTGGTCCTTGAATATTTTTGCACCATGACCACTTTATTCTTCTAGTTTTTGAATGCAACTCGCTAGTGTCACACTTTGTTTCTGATGGTTCACTCTACAGTCTAAGCTCGGAAAAGTAAAATGTGTTGTTAGTGGATGATGACTAGGGCTGGGAGCACTCTTTCATTGCGGGCCGTGTCTCATTATTGCTTGTGGTTCCCTTTCATTTGAGAAATATCTTCTTGATGATGCATCCATCCTGAGGCCAACCGCTGACAAAAAAGCAATGTGTTTCCATCTGTCGAGATTCTTGGGATTCTTCCTTCGTTTTTACTTGGAACACAAATATTATGAGAGAGCCATGCTATAATTTCTTCTTCTTCTTAGGCTAAGGAATATCTCTTTTGCGGTTATGGACATATTGTGCAGCTATTATCGTATTCCTATAAATTTATTCTGCTTACATTTCACGTGCTGCTTTCCTGTTATTTGACATTATGATATTCTCCGGGAATTATCAATTTGACAGCAAAATTCTAAAGGAGTAAGCCCTGGTTATGTCATATCCTTGCACTTCTATTTTGCTCGGTATGAGGTGTTGCAGCACCAGCCTTGCGGAAGTACCGTCATTAAAATTTTGTTCTTTGCTAAATATTTAGCTTTTAAGAGGTTGGTAGATCCTGATCCGAACTGACAAGATAGCCATCAACCTCGGCACGATCACGGATGATTGATGGGTCTGCTTCATTTAGAACTCGACATGCATCACTGTCGGCCATGGCCCGTGAGACGGATCTCTGGCCTGAACAAGCCAACCACATGGGAGGAGGCTAAAGAGAAGTAATGGCACCTAAGAGGTGAGCCCCATCGACGATGGAGGGATCCCGTTGCCCCCCAATGGGATCGTGTGGGGAGGGGGGGCCGGCCCGGCATGTACCGAGGCCGGGGAGCACGCGGATGTAAGCGCGACGCCCGCGCGTGGGGCTGGCTGGCCTTGGATCTGGTCGCGGGTCGCTGTTGGGGCACGGAGTCGGTGCCCTTGGGTCCTAACACTCCCACATGACCGGCCCTGCCCTGCCTCGTGGCAATGGGAGAAAAAATTGGCCTTGCCAAGTACGCAATGGCTTTCACATGAGGTGAGAGCGTGGGCTGGCTCTTTCCTACCTTCGCTTGGTGTTGATGATGTTTTATTGTAATGTAGAAGCCATAATGCCATGTGGTTTGGTTTCCTTTCCTCATCCCCCCTCCCCTCATTGATGGAACGCCCAACATTCACCTTATCCCCCCTAGTGGTCTCAACGATTTCTTTCCTCTTTTTTCCCCATCTTTTTATCATAAAGGACGACCGGCTTGTGTGTCTAGTGTAGTAGGGCTACATGCATCTCCTACATTTATGTCATAATGAATGACGTACAACGTCTAGATAATCAAACCGGCCATCTTTTCGGTCTTTACTCGTTGGCCATTTGAATTGTACTCTCAAGCTCCTGATGATGCCCGATTATTGATCTTGAGCGTAGGAGAAATTAATCTACTTATTAGTAGGATTCTTATTTAACTGAATAACCTACAAAAGTCTCAAGATCGGAGGGATGCTTCGGTAGGGACCCTCCGATGCCCAAGTTAGCAAGGTCATAACTAAAGGAGAGCTCCAAAGAGCTCTTTAGGATAGAGAAGACCCTAGGAGTGGAGGTTCTCTATGGTGAGAAAATAAGTGGGTGCTTGTGTTTGCGTACCTGTGTCTCCAATGGACTTACTCTTTTATAGGCGGTTAAAACATGCACGAAGATCAGCTACGTAAAATTCCATGAGGAAAGATGTCCGTAGAGGACGTGAGAGTTATGTAAATTTGGATTGATTGATCGGTCCCGTCCCATCGGAGAGGGAGGAGCTGCTGGTTGGAACTTGCAAGGAGATCAGCTACGTGAAGTTCCGTGAGGGAAAGATGTCCGTGGAGTACGTGTGAGTTATGTAAATTTGGACTGATCGACATGTCCTGTCCCATCGGAGAGGAAGGAACTGGTGGTTAGTGGGCCAGGACCCATCAGTCGCGGAACCACTTGGCAGATAGGCCTGGTCCTATCAACGGCATGGTCAGGCGGTAGGTGGACCAGGTCGTATCAGTCCGTGCGGGTCAGAGAGCCGATGGTCCTGGCAGATGTAGGGCGGACTTGAGGAAGTCGAGGCCGCCTCAGCTTGGTTGGAGATACTGGGGCCGACGGGGCCAACCTGAAAAGGTTAGGGCCGCCTCGGCTTGGTGGAGATGCCGGGGCCGACTTGAGGAAGTCGGAGCCGCCTCGGCTCGCTTGGAGATGTGGGGGCCGACGGAGCTGACTTGAGGAAGTCGGGGCCGCCTTGGCTCGCTTGGAGGTGCCGGGGCCGACGGGGTCGACTTGAGGAAGTCGGGCCGCTTCAGCTCGCTTGAAGGTGTTGGGGCCGATGGGGCCGACTTGAGGAAGTCGGGGCCGCTTCGGCTTGCTTGGAGATGCCGGGGCCGATGGGGCCGACTTGAGGAAGTCGGGGCTGCCTCGGCTCGCTTGGAGATGCCGGGGCCGACAAGGCCGACTTGAGAAAGCCGGGGCCACCTTGGCTCAGCTTGGTTGGAGATGCCGGAGCCAGCCTGATGTGTCTATGCCACATGGTTGATTTTGCCATGATTACCCCCGTGGCTTTTATTAGCCACATCAGATGCCCCCCCGCTCCTGAGCACGAAGGACCACATGTCCGCTGTCCTTTGGGTGAAAGGGGCACTAAAATTCAAAAAATAATTGTCGATTGCAGGCGCTTTTAATGGAGGGTGAGCTGGCGCGCTCTCCCGAGGCAATGTCGCTTCGAAAATCTTCCATAATGATACGGTAGGTGGGAGTTGACGTCGGCACTGGGCGTCCCGAGGGAGTGCCTCTCAAAGGATGGGAAAAAGGTGGGCGCCATCATTGCCTCCCCAGTTTTTCATGCACCATCATTGGCTGGGGATCTCGCTTTTCGGCTAAACCGAGGCGGCGCGCCCCGGGCGCGGGCGAGATGGCCGGTGCCCGGACTCTTGGTGCAATAGGTGAGGGCCACGTGGCGAGTCCTCGAGCGATGTGATTCGAAGCTGGGGTATAAAATGCGCCCTGTGGGCTCGGAGGAGGGTTTTATACTGCAATTGCTTTCCCTGCTTTCTTCTTCCTTGAGCCCCTCTGCAACTTGAGACCTTCCGTCTTCATCTTCTTCTTAAACCTCAGGTCAGTTTCCATCTTTCACCTCTTCATCTTTGACCCATGGACCGTAGGGCCATTAGAGAGGGTAAGAGTAATCCTTCGAACTTAGTTTCCTATGCCGCTGTCCTCGATATGGTGATGGTAAACGTGCTCCAAGTAATCCTTCGAACTTAGTTTCTTTTGGACATACCTTGGTCGACCTATGGCTGACGAATTCCTTTGCTGCATCTGGCCAATGGGGCCTTTGCCCTTCGTGCGGCGGCGAACCATACGGGGGAGGCGCTCTCGCGCACCCTTGGGCGGGTCGATAAGTTAAAGGATAGAGCGGGCGCTGTCCAAGAAGCTTGCTCGACAGTAGGAGGAGGCCAAGGCTCAGAAGGAGGACCTGAGCGGTCGGGCGAAGGAAGCGAAGTGCCGGGCTGAAATTGAAAAAGGCCGAGCCTCCACGGCCGAGACTAGGTTGGCGCTGATATCAGCCAGGCTGGAGGCGACCAGCAAAAGGATCGAGGAGCTGACCTGCCAGCTCCAGCAGTCGGAAAGCCGGGCTGATACGGTTATGGACGAGGTCCGGGCCATCATGGAAAGGGCCGCCGCGGCAGAGAGAGCGGTGATTGATGCAAGTCATGAGCGGGCCAGGGCAGTGGCCCATGCTCATGAAGCTAGTGCCCATGCCGAGGAGGCTGAGGGCCGGGCATGGGAGGCCAAAATGCGGGCCAGGGAGGCCGAGGTGGGCATCAGGGAGGCCGAGGCAAAAGCCAGGGAGGCCGAGGTGAAAACCGGGAGGCCGAGGCCCGAGCCGAGACCACCGTCGCCAGCTATAAGGCCTCCGCGGAGTTTGAGCAAGAAGTCGTTGAGGCCAGCCTCAACGCCTTTACAAGGGGCTTCGACCTTTGTAAGGTGAAGGTGTCCGCAGCCTTTAATATTAACGGCTCCAAACTTAAAGAGATCCAGGCCAGGATCTTGGTGGCAGGAACCGGCGGAGGAGGAAGAGGCCGGAGAAGGAGCCAGGGCCAAGCGGGCCCTAAGATATTTTATTTTTGTACCTTCCATTTCTTTTTGTAACTGACCCTGGGTCAAATTTTGTAGTCATTACAAGACATCAATGAAAAAGAGCCTTTTTCAAAAATGTTTTGCTCTTTTGTTTGTAAAATATCATGTTTGTCGGAGGCGCCGCGGCGGATCCTGGACTTAGGCCCAATAGTGATCGAATAGATTTGCAAAACTCGCGCTGCCGAATAGGTTCATAGTTTGCTGGGGCAACTTGGCGCCGGCTACGGCCATTTAGAAACACCTTTAGAGCTCTCCCACGAACTTAAAGAGTCCTCACCGAGGAAACCTATTCAAAGTTAGAAAGATCTTTCCTTTAGACTGTCTTCCATGGCTTGTTCTCCTTTCTTTGTTTTCCATTTCTGCAGTGGCCGATGCACCTAGACTTGATAATAACTTGAACAAGTCAGCGAAGATCCTTGCCGCTGGCTAAGCTTTCGATTCATCAGATCCCCGATCAGCTTAAGTAGATTAGCTAATCGCTGGCCGTGATGGAGAATCTGCGCACGATCTTAGTGGAACAGCTCGAACAAGCGCCAAGCTGTTAAATTCAAGGAGGCGCCTTTGGAGGTTGATTCCAAAGACCACTCTAGCGACAGGGTCCGTTGGAGATGGCGCAAAGCTGGGAAATGCCTTATAAGTCGTGGTGCCGTCGAGCCCTGACTTTGGACCGCCTTGGAGGGTTTGTATGCCGCTCGAGGGCGACTCGATCGGGTACAGAGCCTTTAGGGTCTTAAACTACTCGGGGGCACCGCCATGCCGGGGCCGAGTGGTGTCCCATGGGCCGCGATGCCGGCGAGCTCCTTTTGATCCGTCTCGGGGGTTTGTGTGCCGCTCGAGGGACGACTCGACCGAGTACAGAGCCTTTAGGGTCTTGAACCACTCGGGGGCACACCATGTCGGGGCCGAGTGGTGTCCCATGGGCTGCGATGCCGGCGAGCTCCTTTTGAACCATCTCGAAGGTTTGTGTGCCACCCAAGGAGCGACTCGACTGGGTACGAGCCTTTAAGGTCTTGAACCACTCGGGGAACCGCCGTGCCAAGGCCGAGTGGTGTCCCATGGGCCGCGATGCCGACGAGCTCCTTTTGAATCACTCCGGAGGTTTGTGTGCCGCTCGAGGGGACTCGACCAGGTACGGAGCCTTTAGGTCTTGAACCACTCGGGGCACTGTCGTGCCAGGGCCGAGTGGTGTCCCATGGGCCGTGATGCCGGTGAGCTCCTTTTGAACCACCTCGGGGGGTTTGTGTGCCACCCGAGGGGCAACTCGACGGGTACGGAGCCTTTAGGGTCTTGAACCACTTGAGGGCACCGCCGTATCGGGGCCGAGTGATGTTCCATGGGCCGCGATGCCAGCGAGCTCCTTTTGAATGCCTCGAGGGTTTGTGTGCCGCCCGAGGGCGACTTGACTGGGTATAGAGCCTTTAGGGTCTTGAACCACTCGGGGGCACCACCGTACCGGGGCCGAGTGGTGTCCCATGGGCCGCAATGCCGGCGAGCTCCTTTTGAACCACCTCGGGGGTTTGTGTGCCGCCCGAAGGGCAACTCGACAGGTACGAAGCCTTTAGGATCTTGAACCACTCGGAGGCACCGCCGTGCTGAGGCCGAGTGGTGTCCCATGGGCCGCGATGCTGGCGAGCTCCTTTTGAACTGCCTCGGGAGTTTGTGTGCCGCCCGAGGGTGACTCGACCGGGTACGAAGCCTTTAGGGTCTTGAACCACTCGGGGGCACCGCCGTGTGGGCGAGTGGTGTCCCATGGGCCGCGATGTCGGTGAGCTCTTTTGAACCACCTCGGGGGTTTGTGTGCCGCCCGAGGGGCGACTCGATCGGGTACAAAGCCTTTAGGGTCTTGAACCACTCGGGGCACCGTGCCAGGGCCGAGTGGTGTCCATGGGCCGTGATGCCGGTGAGCTCCTTTTGAACACCTCGGGGGTTTGTGTACCCCGAGGGGCACTCGACCGGGTACGGAGCCTTTAGGGTCTTGAACCACTCGAGGGCATCGCCGTGGGGCCGAGTGGTGTCCCATGAGTTGCGATGCCGACGAGCTCCTTTTGAAATGGTCTGGCTCTTGGGTGCAGGGAAAAATTGACCGAGGTGCTGAAGGAGGCCTTTTATTGTTCATAATGTAAGGAGATACATCATTGATAATATCGGCGAAGGTTGTCAGCATTCCAGATTCGTGAGATAGGCTAGCCGCCAAGCTCTTGGATTCAATATGCCCCTCGGGGGAGCGCCTCAGCTATACAGTAAGGGCCTTCCCAATTGACGGACAGTTTGCCCCCCTCGCGGGCTTGGATACCTCGGCCTTTCTTAGAACCAGGTCCCCAGGCGAAACACTTTGGGGCGGACCCTGGTGTTATAGTATTTGGTCGCCCTCTGGCGGAAAGTCCCATATGCAGTCGTGCCCGATCGCGCGCCTCGTTGATGAAATCGAGGTTGGCTCTCAGCTAAGCAGAATTGTCCTCTTCGTTGTAGGACTCCACGCGGACTTGGCAGCCTGATCTCGACGAGAATGACCGCCTCAGACCCGAAGGTTAGGCTGAAGGGAGTTTCGCCTGTCGGAGCCCTAGGGGTTGTGTGGTAAGCCCACAACACGCTGGGAAGCTCCTCTGCCCACCGGCCCTTGGATCTATCTAGCGGGTTCTGAGTCCTCTAAGGATGGTGTGGTTCATGACCTCGGCTTCCTCATTAGTCTGTGGATGGCCGACAGAGGTGAATCGATGGTGGATGCCCAATTCATCGCAAAAGGTCTTGAATGTGGCGTTGTTGAACTGTCGGCCATTGTCGGTGACGAGAGTGTGAGGCAGGCCGAAGCAATATAATTGACTTCCAGAAGAAGGCTTGGACCTTTCTCTCGGTGATTTTAGCCAGCACCTCAACCTCAACCCACTTGGTGAAATAGTCGATGGTGACAAGAAAGAATCTCCGCTATCCTGGAGCTGGAAGGAAAGGCCCAAGGATGTCCATTCCCCACTGGGCGAAAGGCCACGGGGCCGAGAGCGGATTCAAAGGGACAGATGCTGGCGTTGGATATACGCGTGGCGCTGGTAGTCGTCACACTTTTGAACCAACTTGGCGGCGTCCTCCCTCATGGTGAGCCAAAAGTATCCCTGACGGAGGGCTTTTTGAGCTAGGGATCTGCTCCCCAAGTGGATCCCATATGCCTTCATGAATCTCTCTAAGGATATAGTTGGCATCGGCAGGTCCTATGCACTTGAGCAGGGGTTAGGAAAATGATCTCCTATACAGACGTCTGTTTAGGAGGGTAAACTTGAGGCTCTCCATTTAAGCAGTCTAGCTTCATCACGATTGTCAGGAAGAGTGCCGTCCGTGAGGTACCGGATGTATCCATCCAAGTTGACTCCTAGGTCAATGGGAGGACTTCTTCTTTGTCTTCTATGCTGGGCCTCTCCAAGTGCTCGATGTAGGCGTCCCTTGTGAAGTCGTCGGCGAAGGTGGCCAAGCGGGAAAGGGTGTCGGCTTTGACATTCTCACTCGAGGGATGTAGCTGATGCTGAAATAAGTTAGTGGAGAGACCAAAAGCCAAACCTTATCTAGGTACCTGGCTATGGTGGAGTCATGCACCTCGTACTTCCGTTGATCTGCCGAAGATAAGTTGCGAATCGGTAAAAGCTATGAGGCGCCTCACTTCAAATTCCTGGGCCAGTCTTAACCCCGCCAGTAGGACCTCGTACTCGGCCTGATTATTAATGGCTTCGAATAAAAAATGAAGGGCGCATTCTACCTTCTCCCCACCCGAGCCTGCGAGGATGAGGCCGGCGCCGCTTCCTTGGGAGTTTGAAGCACCGTCCACGTGGAGGATCCAGGACCCCTCGCTGTCGCCTGGCTCGGGGTTGGGCTACTTCATGGGATCCTCCTCGGCCGACTCCTCTGCCCAAGTACACTCGACCAGGAAATTGGCTAGGACTTGGGACTTCAGAGCTGGTCGAGCTTGGAAGGAGAGGTCGAACTCTCCCAATTTGATATCCTATTTGGCAAGTCGGCCTAAGGTGTCCGGACGGGCCAAAATGGCTCGGAGAGGCTGATCTGTGAGAACCATAATGGGATGAGCTTGAAAGTACAGGCGAAGTCGTCTGGCAAAAATGACCAAGGCGAAGATGATTTTTTGTTCTGGAGTATCTGACTTCTGCATCATGAAGCACCTTACTTACATAATAGACAGGTCTCTGGGTTCCATCGGCATCAAGACACACCAAAACGGAACTAACAACTTTTAGAAAGGTGGCGAGATAGAGAAAAAGATTCTCTCCATCCTTTGGCTTTGACAGGAGCGACGGGGAGGACAGGAACACCTTTAACCCGTCAAAGGCCTTCTGGCAGTAGTCCGTCCATTCGAAGCTATTTACCTTCCGTAGGGCTTTAAAGAACGGTAAACACCTCTTAGCTGACTTGGAGAGAAAACGACTTAAAGCCGCCACCCTTCATGTGAGCCGTTGCACTTCTTTCTTGCTAGATGACTCCCTCATGTCAAGGATGGCACTGATCTTTTTGGGTTTGCCTCGATCCCTCTCTGGGTTACCATAAAGCTCAAAAACTTGCCTGTCGTGACACCGAAGGCACACTTTTTAGGGTTCAATTTGACTTGGAAACGACGAGGTTGTTGAAAGTTTTCTGTAGGTCGTAGATGTGGTCGGAAGCGCAGATGCTTTTTGTCAACATATCGTCCACATAGACCTCCATGTTCTGACCCAGCTGATCTTGGAAGACTTTGTTCATCAATCTTTGATAGGTTGCCCCTGCATTCTTGAGGCGAAGGGCATCACTTTGAAGCAAAAATGCCCTCCTCCGTTACAAAGGAGGTATGCTCTTCATCACTTGGGTCCATCTTTATTTGGTTGTATCCAGAGAAAGCGTCCATGAAACTGAGAAGCTCATGGCCAGATGTGGAGTCTACCAACTGGTCGATTCGGGGCAAAGGAAAGCTGTCTTTTGGGCACGCCTTGTTCAGGTCGGTGAAGTCGATGCAGATCCTCCAACTTCCATTTGCCTTTCGCACCATGACCACGTTAGCTAGCCAGCTGGGATAATGTGCTTCTCAGATATGACCCGCACCGAGCAACTTGCTGACCTCCTCGTCGATGACCCTTTGTCGCTCGGGAGCGAAGCTTCTCTTCCTTTGATGAACTGAGCGGTGCCTTGGGTCGATATTGAGCTTATGGGTGATCACCTCTGGGGGATGCCAGGCATGTCGGGTGCGGACCAAGCAAATATATCCGAGTTGGTCCGTAGGAAAGTTAGGAGACGGTCGCGGTCCTTCAGAGGGAGGAGTCCGCCGATACGCACAGTCCTTGCCGGGTCGTCCTCTAGAGGAAAAGTCAGGAGGCGTTCGGTCGACTCTCCTCCTTTGCTAGACTCTCTGGGGTCAGGTGCTTCCGAGGTCAGCTCGGCCTCTTGAGGGCTTGACACTGCATGATAGCAAGGCAGAACCGGGCTGACCTCACCTCGCATCTCACCGATCCCGCCGCTGGTGGAGAACTGCACGAGCAAACGCCGGGTGGAGATGACTGCATCCAACAGATTGAGACCCAGTCGCCCGAGAATGGCATTGTACGCCAGGGGGACTCGCACGACCAGGAACTTTAAGATGATGGTGCTTTGGCATGGCTGAGTTCCAGCCATCACAGGCAAGGATATCTCTCCTTCGACCTTCACCGAATCTCCTGTAAATCCAACCAAGGGAGCCGCCACAGGCCGGAGAGAATCAACAGACATACCCATCCTAACAAATGCATCGTAAGTAAGGATGTCAGTTGAGCTGCCACTATCAACTAATATCCTTTTTACAGGGTGTTTGACAATCGTCATGGAGACGATGACACCTTCATTATTTACATTCTCAACAACTATTGACCCCCCCCCCCCCCGGGAACTACGCTTTCTGGCGGATCCTCCCCTCTTGGCCTCTTAGGTGAGGAAGTTGCCCCCAGGACACCATTCCAACTGTTCGCTCCGTAGGGGTGTTGTCGATGACAGCTTGAGCAGGCGGGGGTCCCATGAGAGCTGGCACCGGTGGAGGTGCTTTCTGGACATTTTTTCCGATGTAACCCCACTGGATGAGCTCCTCGATGGCGCGCTTCAGACTGTAGCAGCTATCAGTGTCGTGGCCATAGTCCCGATGGAAATGGCAATACTGGCTTTTGTCGCGGCGAAGGCCTTTTCTTCATGGGAGGAGGTCGCTGGAGGTAAGGCTCGCCCTCGATCTCCATAAGGATATGAGAGCGAGGGGCGAGAAGAGGCATGAGCTCGCTCTCCAGATGAGCGAGGTTCCGATGCCTGTCGTCCTATTGGCGAGGCGGCTCAGGTCGCCGGGAGCGAAAAGATCTGCTTGGCTTGGGACGAGCGGTCTTTTGGCTAGACCCTCTTGTGGACTCTCGGTGGGTGAGGTCGGCCTCATCCGCGTGAATGTACTTCTGGGCTCAGAGGAGAAGTCAGAGTAGGAGCCGAGAGGCTTCTTGTCTAAGGAGAAAGTGAAACGGGACTAGAGGAGTCCCCGTTTCAGCGCCAGCATCACCACCGCATCGTCCAGATGATAGACCTCGAGGGCGGCGGCCTTGAATCGGGCCACGAAGTCCTGGGTGACTCCCCTTCCTTCTGTCGTACAGAGAAGAGGTTATCAGCGACCCTCGGGATTCGTCGGCAGGCGTCAAAATATGTGCCAAAAAGGCCCTTTCTATCTCTCAAAAGGAGTCGATGCTGTGAGGGGACAGGCACGCGTGCCAGGCGCGGGCGGCTTTCCGTAGGGTGGCGGAAAAAGCTTTGCATAAAAGGGCATCCGTAGCCCCTTGAACCTGCATCATGGCTTTGTAGCTTTCGAGGTGGTCAAGGGGATCCGTTGTTCCGTCATACGGATCTATCTGAGGAAAGCATAATCTGGAGGGTACAGGCTCCTCCAATATCCGGCGGATGTAGGGAGGATGAGTGTCATACTCTTCCTCCGGCTGGTTGTTGATCTTCCTGGTGAGCTCGTCCAGCTGCCAGTGGTACTCATTCAGGCGCTCCTACGTCTTGCGGCTGATCGTTGGGGCCCTCCTAGATGGCTCAAAGGACGAGGAAGAAGAAGAAGACGGTGAGGGGCGCGGAAGGCGGGACTTCCGCCTTGGCTCCTCCTGGCACCGTGGCTCCGGGGGAAGCTTGCTCGTGCCACAGCCAGGGGATCGCGGCCTTTTGAGGGGCTCGCGACGGGGCTTCCTGGGGGAAGCTTGGCGATGGATAGGCTCTCGCTGGGGAGAACCTCCTTTCGCAGATTGCTGACTAGCAGGTGGAGGAGTCGTCTGGTGTTGGGTGTCCACGGACTGTTGCTCATGGAGCTCGTGGACCATGGCGGTGAGGGCTTGGACTTGTCGAGTAAGAACCGCCAGCTGATCAGCTAGGGCAACTGCATCTGGTGGTGGGTAGGTGATGGAGGATCAGTAGTAGGAAGGTTAATTTTCTGCTGCCTAGCCAGTGGGGGATGCCCCCCAGGATAACTGGTGGAAGCGTCTTGAGCTCATGTCACCACCATGGTTTGATAAAGAAAAAGAAGGGAAAGCTTGCGAGTGAAGACGGTAGGGTTCGTGCTCTCTTTCTTCTTCCCTTCCCCCTACTGGTGCGTCAATCTGATGATGCCTGATCACTGGTCCTGAGCACAGGGGAGATTAATCTGCTTGCTAGTGGGATCCTCGCCTAGCTGGACAACCTGCAAGAAGTCCCAAGACCGGAGGGGTGCTTCGGTATGGACCCTCCGATGCCCAAGTCAGCAACCAAGGTCACAGCTGAAGGAGAGCTCCAGAGAGCTCTTTAGGGCAGAGAAGACCCCTAGGAGTGGAGGTTCTCTGTGGTGAGAAAATAAGTGGGTGCTTGTATTCGCGTACCTGAGTCTCCAGTGGACTTACCCTTTTATAGGCGGTTAAAACATGCACAGAGATCAGCTACATAAAATTCCGTGAGGGAAAGATGTTCGTGGAGGACGTGGGAGTTATATAAATTTGGACTGATCGGTGGGTCCTATCCCATCGGAGAGGGAGGAGCTGCTGGTTGGAACTTGTATGGAGATCAGCTACGTGAAGTTTCGTGAGGGAAAGATGTCCGTAGAGTACGTGGAGTTATGTAATTTGGACTGATTGACAGGTCATGTTCCATTGGAGAGGGAGGAACTGGCGGTTAGTGGGCTAGGTCCCATCAGTCGGCGGAACCACTTAGCAGGTAGGCCTGGTCCTATCAACGGCGTGGTCAGGCGGTAGGTGGACCAGGTTGTGTCAGTCCGTGTGGGTCAGAGAGCCGATGGTCCTGGCAGATATAGGGCGAACTTGAGGAAGTCGGGGCCGACCTGAAAAGGTCGGGGCCATCTCGGCTCGATGGAGATGCCGGGACTGACGGGCCGACTTGAGAAAGTCGGGGCCGCCTCGGCTCGCTTGGAGATGCCGGGGCCGACTTGAGGAAGTCGGGGCTGCCTCGGCTCGCTTGGAGGTGCCGAGGCCGACGGGGCCGACTTGAGGAAGTCGGAGCCGTCTCGGCTCGCTTGAAGATACCGGAGCTGACGGGGCCGACTTGAGGAAGTCGAAGCCGCCTCGGCTCGCTTGGAGATGCCGGGGCCGCCTCGGCTCGGCTCGGTTGGAGATGCCGGGGCTAGCCTGATGTGTCTATGCCACATGACTAATTTTGTCATAATTACTTCCGTGGCTTTTATTAGCCACATCACCTTCTATTTGTTCAAATCGAATATTGGACATTCTAAGATTGAAGCCTTCAAACTTCATGTGAATAATGTAGTTAGTTGCACCCCTACTTGGCTTGGTGGAGGCTCAGAAGTTTCTAAAGTGTTTGGACCAAACTGGTTACATAAGGTGAGTCTTCCTGCCTTATCACCAGGGTATAAAATAAGTATTTAAGATGCAGAGGGGACTCGTTAATTTTTCTTATTATCAAACGACCTGGGAAAAAAAAGATAGAAAGCTTATTTGCAACCAGTTTAGTATTTTTTTTTTCTTGCTCCAATTTCTCTGTTTTATGATGCTTGGTTCTGAAATACATCAAATTACAGCATTTTTTTTCTTCTTTTTTGACTTCTGACGGTACTTCGAGAGAGGGTGTAGTCTTTTCTCAGTCGGCGAACGTGGGTGTTGACATGGACGTCCAGCAGCCTATCAACGTTCAGTTTTTTAACGCTTGCCCCACCAACCGAACGCCCACAATAGCCTTTTGACAGCTAAAGAACCAAGGGAAGAAAAGGTACAGAGAAGTCCAACTTTTCCCCTCCCCTGAGATATCCTGATCAACAAGAGGCCTAAGTTTCTAAATGCCAACTTGACAAAGATGGTTCAATCCTTCCCTTCCATAAGCCCTTTCACATTGATGAACTTCTTTAAACCTCCCATATCAAGCCATCAGACCTCAGGGCTCAGCCTAGCTTGGCTGGTTTTCTCCCACTTAACATCATTACTTGGTGGGCTGACGCAATTTTGGTTTTGAAAAAATATTGGCAAAGAATGATGGATGGATGGCTGCTCTCGGTAGTGCAACTTCTAATCTTTATACCCCTCAATTCTCCTTCCTTGCTCGTCTTTGTTCACATAGAATAATAAAAAAGATCTAACCTTTTTTTTGTTTTTTGCGTCATGCAAGAAAGTAATACAAGTTAATTAGATGTCTCTCTCTTGGATGGATGAAGTGTTCGCTTTCTTCCTATCAAGTTTGGCACTTGATTGCTACTCTTGTCGGCCTTTGGCAGTGCTAGAATTATGCCTTATCTTTATCTCGCTTTGTGTTTACTCATATGCGCCCCCCCCCCCCCCCCCCCAATACCGTCTTCCTGAATACTTGTTTTGCTTTCGGTTCCTATGAGATATGTTCCATCTTAAACTTCTTCTTTTTTATTATTATCTTTTTAATGAAGTGGAGAAATTTTTTTTTTTTTTTTTGCTTAGTTAAATATCTCAACCAAACTTGCAACTTAGGAATGAACTTGAATCTAGATTGTGCTCAAATTTATTTATCAAAAAAAATTGTAAATAGGAGAATAAACAATACAGCACAATAAAAAAAAAATACCGAAAAACTATACAGCTTTTATTACCATAATTCGGAGGCATTAAACAATTTTTTTTTCCTGACAAGTTCTTGCTTTCCAAGGCAGAGCGGTTGGAAGGAATCCAATCTTTGAAAAAAGTGACCACCTCCATTTTATGGCCTCAGCATCCAAGGGTTTGGACCACCTTTCAACAATGACTGCCATCCATGCCCATTGTGGTCTCAAATTCAAGAATACGCCCAGTAACATTGACTAGCACACTCAAGGCCATTCTGTAGCTTTGCTTGTGGATTACATCTAATTTCTATAGGGATTCTTTCTTGGAGGCTAACTCTATGTGACACTTGGGAAGGATTATTTACAGCCAGGCAACCGTCATTGTCTTTTTTGTCGACGGGAAGCCAACGATCCTTTTCAATTCATCTTATCTTGATTTTTGTTGTTGTTGTTGGCTCAAGAACAGTTCTCCAACAGTAGTACTCTTCTAGAACTAGAAGATATTTTCTTCTTCTTTTTTTGACCAAAAACTAGAAGATATTTTCTCATGGAGAGATATATATGCTTGGTAGATATATACCATCCATCAAGAAAATAAACTTCTAAAATTTATCAGTTTGGTTTGGCTGTTTTCAATATTCTTCATGGATTATCTCATATTTTTAATAAAATAATTACCGTTGTCACTAATTTGTACACGTGCAAGCAAAGCAAGCCCTTGAGCTGAAAAAAGCCATAATATTTTTATAAAAGTATATTCTTATCATAGTATTGTAATTTGTAAAAGGATTCATAATCATCTATATTTGTGCATCTTATTCTTAATCATTAGTTCATTCCAATCCAAATCTTTCAAGTTTGGGATCTTAGCTATCCCATATATATATATATATAAGATCGTCAGTGATTTATTAAAGCTTATGTTGTACATGTGATGGTGGTTCTGGCAATATATTATAAGGTTTATTAATATATATCATGACTGTTTTGCAGTACAAAGATGTGTCATCATTGTGAGTTAGATCATGATCAAGTTGAGTCTAGAAACTTAGAACCGGAATTCTCAAATTTAGATTCATGTGCTTCACATATAAAAAACAACATCACCAATATAATTCTCCCCCTGTAACATTCGCTATTCCAACCTCCTCCCTCCCCTATGCTCTCCTTTTTTTTTTTTTACACACGGAGCTTTATGTATACAATTTCTGTTCATATAAATAAAACTCCAAACGCTCCCACATCCTTTATTCCCACTCCACTGCACCAATAGGTGGACATAGATAAAAGAGAGAGAAAGAGGGCTCAGAAGAGAGAGTTATATGGTGTGGTGGACTCCAAAGAGATTTGGTTATGATCAGTGTGGGCAGCTGGTGGAGGACTCCAAAGGGATCGCATTGATCTCTCCTTTGAGATGGTGCTGTGAGATCATGCGATTCCTTTGGAATTTTCCATCTGTTGCTCCTTCGTGCTAATTTTTTTTTTTTTTTTTTTTTTTCCTCTCCTCTTAGATATTGCAGGCATGCATCACTTCGAAGGTATGTACTCTAATCTTGATCAGTAGGATGATCATAAAGAAAGCTTTTATTTCTTAATTTTATATGCCATATTTCATATCCACTTCAAAAAGATTTAAAAATTTGGATTAATGGTTGCGCTTGATGCTTTCTTGAAACTGGGGGTTTGACAGTTATTTATTTTTATTCTCTCTTATTTCTGAAATACATCCCCCTACCTTTTTAACAAATATAATTAAAAGGATACAATTAACGAGAGGTCCTTGATTAAAAAGAATAAAGGATTTTTGCCTGAAAATAAATTACAAATGATTAGCATGGCTTACAGTCTTCATCTCTCTTTTTAACTACTCTCAATTCACATGCAACAGTACCCTCCTTGGTTTCAGGTGTTCATCAAGTTTGTGATGACTTATCACATGGATCACATCATATATATAATATATATATTGAAACGATTGATTTGGATCCTTCAACAACTCGAGAGAGTATATGTTATCATGGCTCTTCTTTTGTCTACATGGAGAAGTTCATAAAAGAAATTGCAGTCCAATAATAATACTATTCTTCCTTCCTTGCGACATGGCTCGGATAGAGTGCTTTAAAACTGATGCGGGAGACAGTCACCCTTTAATCCATTAGGCACAAAACTAAATTTCCTTCTCCTCTTCGTTATCTCATTGGTTAATCCCTGCACACAAGAAACAATTAAACAGCGGATTTAACTCGTTAGAAACCAATCCCAACTGCAAGCAATGCCTCCGTGGGCACGGGAAGTGAAAGGCCACAGCATCGCTCATTGAGGTGTCGTTGAAAAAGATAGAAGAAAGATTAACGAAACCAAGGAGCACTGCATCTAAATTCCATTCACCTATGAACTATATATAAAGACATCGAATTTACCCCCAAAAATAGCTACAGCTCATGGGGATCAGAAACTTTGAGAACGTGAGGTTCATGTTAAACAGTGGAGCTAAGCAACCTAACTGATTGGTGAACTAAGTAGTGCAGACGTCTCCATCGATAATATTGGGGGAATCTAATTCCCCATCTTCCTTCCCAAAAAAGAAAAAAAATAGTGCAGAAGTCGTTGTCGTTAAGCCATAGCTTCGTCTAAGAAAAGCCCAAAGCCCGCTGCGAGTATTACGGGCCGACACGATTAACCATATTGGATACGTTAAGCTAAATCAAGCAAACCATCGTTATCTTTTTTTGCTTGCCATCTCTTCTTTCTCTCTCTCTCTTTTTGGATACAGGCGGGTGATCACACTAGTTTAGTGCGAGTCAACCCCGATAGGTCAGAGAACAGAATTTGTTTAAGTATAATAGGGCAGAGATCTTCCTGCTTCCAAATCCAAAACCCAGAATGATAGGCTACAAAGGCTATTACCCAATCAGCTGCAGAGTTGGCTTCTCGATAGATATGATGCATTTGGACTTTGTGAACATTCCGAATGATAGATCAGATGTTATAGAGTAAAGAATTGATTGAAACATGATCGTAACTGTTCTGTCGAAGCCATCGGATGAAGAGACTATGAGCAGGAAGGGCTATCTCTT
Source organism: Calamus simplicifolius (assembly GCA_900491605.1). Lineage (NCBI taxonomy): Eukaryota > Viridiplantae > Streptophyta > Magnoliopsida > Arecales > Arecaceae > Calamus > Calamus simplicifolius. Next base: position 144,506 of record UESW01002320.1, read on the forward strand.
CTCTCTTTGCACTAACTAATTAGCTCGCAACGTATTAAACCTTCTGATGATGTGTTAAAGTTGCAGGGTCTCCAAGCTATTGTTCCATAAATACCATGGTGGTTTTGCTTGAAAGTAATTTTTGTCAAGTCTGATCTCCAGGGAGGACATTAAATTTTGGTTTGTCATCATAATAACATTTCACACTATTGTCTTAATTAAGTCTACTCTTCTGCACCTGAAATGTCTCTAACGCAAGCTCAGATCTGAGCCAATATTCATACGGATGATGCTTGGGCGTGCAACTGTTAATTAAGCTTCTTTGGTTCTTTTAAATACCTTTAGATATAATAGAAAGTAGATTACTTTATTGTTAAAATGCTTGTCATGGTTGGAATCACAAGGTCACCCATGGGGCCCCTCCCAACCAAACCGCATGCTTTTCCGTCGTTGAAGTCATTGTTATGATGCAAGTTCACCATGTAAAGGCTCTCTCTCTCTCTCTCTCTCTCTCTCTCTCTCTCTCTCTCACACACAATTGGCGTTGATCTAAATTTGCCTTCTTGCCAAGATTGCAAGAACTTTATTACTTGCTGTATTAATTAAATGATTTGGGATCCAATCTCACCTTGACCTTCTCTTGGACTTGAGATATTATGGATATTTAGGTGAGGGTTACTCCTATTATGCAGTGGAAACTTACCACAAAAAACTCCTATTAAGAGCCAGTTAGAGATCAGGGGAGCCACAACTAGGAATCCATATATTTCCCACCATCTTTTGGATCAAAAGCTTCAGTTGGACTGCTTGCTAACAGAGAAGACCTTCAACCATCTATTCGGTCAAGGAAAACCTTTGTACATTGCTTTTGATGCAAAATGATATGTATCGAGTATGATAATTTATTCATGCATAAGGATGCATCGAAGGTTCGTTTGTGAATTTCGTATCACAGGCATAAGGGTTTATGCATTACCAAATTATCGCATTTGATGCTGAACAATCTGCACGAAAATGATGCGCAAAGTCTTTTTCATTTGGTCAATAGTACCTTTCTCTGGGGGCAGCACCACTTCAACCACCCTCAGACTGAATGCTTCCAAAGGTCTTGAATGGTTTTGAAATTCCATCACATATTAATTGCCTGACCACTAGGAATTTTCCTCATGATCAAGTTGCTTCACTGATTCTTTAGATTAAATGACTAGTCCGACATGACAACTTGCATTGACTGAAGTAAACGACTGTAAACCATATTCAATTCCCAACTTGGTTTTTGATACTTGTCAGCAACACTAATTTACAGACAAATACCCATCATAAGATCACTATTTGCAGTGGTGACTACTGAAATATAACCCAAACGATCATCATGACAAGGGACAACTTCTCCAAGTTTATTATTATTTATATGGACCACTATTCTTAACTTATCTTTCTTGTAATCACGACTTAGATTAATGAAATGTCGGTGGGGGGATCTCTCCTTCCCTCTTCTCCCCTTAAAAAGTTTATTATTTATGTGGATTTGCATCGAATGCACATTAACTGTTCAAAATTTGACAGTTTATTTTGTCTTGGGATGGTGAAAAACTGGTCATGGAAATGAGCCTCGTATGTATGCTTGCGTTGAACCAGACTGGATAAGGATTATATATGAAATTTATATCAGATTTGTTGTTTATCAGATTTATTATATAAAGGCCTTTTGAGCTTTTGAAGTGCCTGATTGGAACAAACAAGGTGTTTTTTATGCCACCAGGTAACAAGCATATGCCTAAAAAAAAAAAAAAAACCATCCAGGAACCGATCTGTTGCATTAATTTTTTTCTGAAATGAGAGTATACGAGGAATTGAAGTGCTAGGATGACACCTTCGAATCTAGTTATTGTTCCAAGGTCAAAAGAAATGAAGCCACCTATAACGTCCGCGGGATGCTCATGCTCAACGCGGCATCACAGCATTCGCTCCTCACCTTATCTTTTCTAAAAGAAAAAAAAAAAAAGTCAAGTCCAGCACGGCGTCATCGGTTCAAAAGGAAAGAGAATTTAAATGTCTTTCTCTTCTCTCATTTTCATGCCCCCTGTTTCACTTCTAGAAAAAGTTTTTGCACCGCCCTTTGGTACAGCGCACCAATTAAATGCGCACTCATATTACCATTCATGCGGTATGTGCTAAGATTTATTGAATCTTGGCATGCATTGTGGCACGAGTATGCAGTCAATTTGTACGTTCGATGTACGCTGCATCCATTACAGCAAATTTTTTCCTTCACTTTTGTGGGACTGCACTCCGAAACGTAGCTGCGGCATCTTACCGTCTATTTCTCTCGAACCCTGACCACCAGCAGGTAAACCACCTTCTTAATTTCCTGCCATTCATTCATGATTTAGTTTTCATGCTTTGATCTGAAGATGGGATCTGGAAACAAATGAGAGAGAAAATGAGATGGGATCTGGGAACAAATTAGAGGAACGAACGATTGAGAAAATGAGACGAAGATGGGAACAAAAAAAAACAGCGAACGGATACCCATCGGACTATTACATGAAAACAAATGGTGAAGGAACATATGAGAAGAATCCTACATGCATAAAATCATGGCATTTGCCTTCCTGCATTTAGTTAGATTACGGTGATGTGGCTGGTAAAAGCCACATGGAAACTAACAGTTAAAAAATATCCAACGGTGAAAGTCGTTAGGATGCTGACGGCCCCGACCTACAGACGGTTCCTAGGCGGCCCCTGCCTACTAGCGGCTCCGAGTCGGCTCCGACCCACAAACGGTTCCTAGGTGGCCTCGGCTCCTACCTACTAATGGCCCTGAGTCGGCTCCGACCTACAGTAGTTCCTAGACGATTCTGGCTCCTAAGCGGCTCCTGCCTACCAGTGGCCCGAGTCAGCCCGACCCACAAGCGGTTCCTAAGCGGCCCCATCTTCTAGGTAGCCCCTGCCTACCAACGGCTCCAAGTCGGCCCCACCCACGAGCGGTTTTTAGGTGGCCCTGAGTCAGCCCCAACCTACGAGCGGTTCCTAGGTGGCCCTGGCTCCTAGGCAGCCCCTGCCTACGAGCGGCCCCGAACTACGAGCGGTTCTTAAGCGGCCTCGGTCCTTATCTTGCCTTATCTTCAAGGATCACCTCAGCTTCCCATGTAAGCCTATGCTTTTAACAAAGCCGACCCACTAATCAACCTTGATCCAATCCGACTAATAAGACAAAGTCCGTCAGTTCTAGCATAGGCCCCAAAAGTCATCACTCATCGGGCGACATTAATGACTCTGACCAAATAGGCCCCAAAAGTCTTCGCTCATTAGGAAACATTAATGACTCTAATCAGATGAACCCCAAAGATCATAATCCATCATAAAGCTACAATTCTTCAAACTAATGAAGCCCAAAAAGTCATCAGGAAGATTTAATGACTCTGGCCAAATAAGCCTCAAAAGGTGATCATCTGGCATAAAGTATTAAACACCTGGATCAGAAGGGATGAATCCAATCCTACCGATTCTGACATTCTATCTGTGAAAATCATGGCCCATCATGAATTCCAATCTTATCAAGTAAGCCATACAGGCTCGAAGGATCAACAAAACGGGTAAGAGGGACTCCTGACCAAGGTATGAACACTCAAGCAAACACTTAAAAAATTCTCTCATCTTCTTCCTTTTCTTAACTCTCATTTGAGCTTCGTCAAGCTCACGGCTATGATACTGATCACTAACTTGAGCGTCGGAGGGTTCCTATCAAAATATTCGATCCTCGGGACTTCTTGCAGGTCTCGATGTCGAAGTGAAACTCCTCTAGCAAGCTTACGGTACATCCACTGACGCTCAAGGACGTCAGCTCAAAGTATTGGGCATCATCAGATTGGCGCACCATGAAGGAAGGCATGGATGTGATATTGAAGGAAAGACTACTCTATAACTCTGAGTCACAGGCTCACCCTTTCCTACACAGCAATGGGGGCAACGCATGTTTAGGAGGTTTCTTCCTGTTCCATTGGGGGGCATCCCCATCGTGTCGAGCAGTCAAAGGCTAACTTTCCTACTCTTTCATCACCACGGTCTAAACGACCCACAAGAGCAACTTGTCAACCTCACTAAGTCCAAGCTCTTATTGGAGTAGTTTACGAGTTGTAAGAGCAACGACCGATGGCTGCTCAACAGCAATCTGAACCTCTGTACCTCCTGCGACAGCTGTCCCAGCTAGCCAACAATCTACTTATAGAAGACCTTCTTCAGAGGAGCATCGCCACCATCATGCTCCATCTAGGCACCACCATCAAGAAACCTCCAAGAGGTCGTGGTCTCCCATCCATCACTCTGGCAGTCCTTCTTTCAAACGACAATGGGGGAAGGAGCCCAGGGGTACATATCATCATCAGCATCATCACTCCCCTTCCTCATCATCTGATTGACGAGCGAGGACCTTAATAGTCTGATGGAGAGGCACCTGAGGAGCACGACCGGCGATTGGAGAAGCTCAGCCAAAAACTCAATAACCAATTAGAGTGGACTATGATACTCACCCACCCCTTACTTGCTGGATTATGAAAGAACCTGTATCTCACAGGTTCCATCTTCCTCAGTTGGATCCTATGATGGCACCATGGATTCACTGGATTACTTGGAGAGTTATAAATCTCTTATGCAAGTTCCGGGGGTGACTGATGCCCTTCTATGTTTTGCCTTCTCTGCTACCCTTTGAAGGCGGTGCATGCCTGGTATTCTTGCCTACTTTCGCACAGCATCAAGTCTTTTGAGTTGAGAAAGCATTCTTAGCACAATTTGATGCCTGTTGGAAGATCCCTCGGATGCGGATAGTCTGTTCTCCGTTTAACAAAAGGAAGGAGAACTTTGAAAGACTTTGTAGCCTGATTCAAGATGGTAGCATTCGAGGTATATCATCTTGATGATGTTGTGGCCATCCTAGCCCTGAAGCGAGGACTCTACCCCTCTCGCTTCACTTATTCATTGGACAAGAATCCTTCAGTTCTATGCCGAGCTTTTGAATCGTGCACAGAAATATATTCATGCCAATGAAGCTGATTTTACTCGGAGGAACGCTGAGAGGGGGGCTAGCAAGAAATTGGTCCATGGAGTCAAGCAAACCTCCCATCAAGAAGCCTGGGCTCCCATGCCGATCAGATACCCGGCACCGGAGCTTTGCCCCGAGGAAGGAGAACTTTACACCTCCCCTTGCCCCTAGATCTCATATTCTTATGGAGATCGAGAATGAATCTTACCTTCAATGCCCTTCCCCATTGAGGATGGGTACTACCCATGACTGGAGTCGCTATTGCCGCTTTCATAGAGATTATGGCCATGATACTGAAGATTACCGTAATCTGAAGCGGGCCATTGAGGAACTCATTCAGCAGGACTATCTTGGAAAGTTTGTTCAGAAGGGAGGACCTCCAGCCATCCTGGCTCTGATGGGGCCCCCACTTGTTCAGGCCAACATTGACAACACCCGAATGGAGAAGAGGATGGGTATGCTTTCATGGGGAGCAACTTTATCCTCCAATAGACTGAGGAGAGATGAGGGGGTAGAAAATGTAATCCTCTTTCCTGAAGGAGAGTTAGCGGGGGGGGAGGGAAATCTAAATGATGATAGCGTAATTATCTCTATGACGATCACTAAACATCCTATAAGAAGAATATTAGTGGACAGTGGGAGTTCTGCTGACATGCTTACCTATGATGCCTTTGTTCAGATGAACTTATCCTCTAGTTCCTTGCAACCAATGGCTGTGCCTTTGGTTGGCTTCATAAGCGATTCAGTGAGGGTTGAAGGTAAAATTACCCTACTTGTCATGGCAGGATCACCGCCATGCCAAGGTATGGTCTGATGATGTTTCTAGTGTTCGAGTACCTTCGGCCTAAATGCCATACTTGGCCGTCCGGACTTAAACCTTTTGGATACGATGATATCTACCAAACGCATGCTCATGAGGTTTCCTACTAGGGGAGGGATCGGTGAGATGCATGGAGAGCAAAATCCTATGCAACTATGTTATCATATGGCTCCTAGCCCTCAAGAGATGGCAACCCCACCAACCTCAGTGCTGCTTGATCCTATGGAATCTGAGAAGAGAGGGGAACCAGCTGAACATCTGCTATCTTATCTGCTAGGGGTCGACCCTCTGAAGACCGTACAAATTGATGAACTTCTTCCCCTGGAGATGAAGAACCAACTCCTCACCTTCTTGCGGGCAACTCAGATGTCTTTGCCTGGTCGGTTTCGGACATGCCTGGCATCCCTTTAGAAGTAATCACTCACAAACTCAATATTGACCCGAAGTACCGGCCTGTCCGACAAAAGAAAAGAAGCTTCGCTCTCGAGCGACAGAAGGCTATTGATGAGGAGATTGATAAGCTACTCACTACTAGCCACATTCGGAAAGCATAGCACCTGAATTGGTTAGTTAACGTAGTAATGATTCGGAAGGCCAATGGAAGTTAGAGGATCTGCATTGATTTTACTGATCTCAATAAGGCATGCCCTAAGGACAACTTTCTATTGCCACGGATCGACCAACTGGTGAATTCCACATATGGCCATGAGCTCTTAAGTTTTATGGATGCCATCTCAGGGTATAATCAAATAAAGATGAATTCAAAATAAAGAAAATACCTCTTTTATCAATGAGAAGGGCATCTACTGCTATAAGGTGATGCCCTTTTGGTTAAGAACGCCGGAGCTACTATCAAAGATTGATGAATAAAGTTTTCAAAGACCAAATCGGGCACAATATGAAGGTGTATGTGAATGACATGCTAACTAAGAGCACCTGCATTGCCAACTATGTTGCCGATCTAGAAGAAACATTCAATAATCTTCGGCGCCATCAAATGAAGCTTAACCCCCGTAAGTGCACATTCGGGATCACCACTAGGAAATTTCTGGGCTTTCTAGTGACCCAGCGGGGATTGAAGCAAATCTGGAGAAGATACAAGTCATCCTGGACATAGATAACCAGGTAATAAGAGGAAGGTGCAATGGCTCACCGAAAGAGTAGCTGCTCTGAGCTGATTCTTGTCAAGATCAGTTGAAAGATGCTTGCCCTTCTTCAAAGATCTGCACAAGATAGATGGCTTCGAATGGACAAAGAACTATCAAAGAGCCTTCGGGGAGCTGAAAGAATTCCTATCTACACCGCCATTAATATCAAAGCCAAAAGAAGGAAAGAAGCTCTTCCTTTATCTTGCCGCCTTTCCGGAGGCCATTAGTTCCATCCTAGTGCGCCTTGACCTTGACGGAGCATAGAAACCTATTTACTATACTAGTAAGGTACTCCATGATGCGGAGACCAAATATTCCAGAACTAAAAAAATTATCTTTGCTTTGATTATCTTCGCTCAGCATCTCAGACCATATTTTTCAGCCCACCCAATCAAGGTACTTACGGATCAGCCTCTTAGGGCTATCCTGGCTCGTCCTGACACCTCTAGTCGACTAGCTAAATGGGCTACCAAATTGGGGGAGTTCGACCTTTCATTTTAATCTCGGTCCGCCTTGAAGTCCCAGGTGCTGGCGAACTTTTTGGTGGAGTGCACTTGGATAGAAGAGCAACCTAAAGATCTCTCCATCATATATTCAGATGCTGATGAAGATACGGCGGGGGCCTGGATTCTCTATATCGACGGTGCCTCTAATTCTCAAGAAAGCAGAGCTGGTCTTATCCTGGCAAATTCGGAGGGCATCATATTGGAGTACGCTCTTCGATTTCTCTTTGAAGCTACAAATAATCAAACCAAGTATGAGGCCTTATTGGTTGAAATTAAGTTCATGCAGGAGCTTGGAGTAAAGCGCCTTAGGGCCTTCATCAACTCCCAACTTGTCTCCGAACAGATTATTGGAGAGTATGAAGCTCGAGACCCCATTATGTCTCGATATCTAAATAAGGTCAAGTCACTGACCTCTACCTTGGCTTACTTCACTATCACTTATATTCCTAGAGGTAAAAATGCCAGAGCCGATGCTTTGTCATGATTGGCTACTTCAGTGGATAGCACATTGGGGAGAACATATATTGAGCATTTGGAGCTCCCAAGTATTGATGCAGTGGAGAAAGTTCTGCAAGTTATGCAAGGATCAACATGAATGAATGCTTACATCTGCTATCTTACCGATGTAACTCTTTCCGCTGATCCCATTGAAGCTTGACTGCTCAAATGAAGGGCCTCCAAATTTGTACTACTAAATGAGCACTATACAAGAAGTCTTTATTTTATCCTCTTCTCAAATGTGTCGGTCCTGTGGATGCCGATTATATCCTTAGAGAAATTCATGAGAGTATATGTGGGAACCATCTGGGGGGCAGATCACTGGTACACAAGACTTTTCGTCAGGGATACTACTGGCTTACTATGCAGAAGGACGCTGCCGAGCTAGTTCAGAAATGTGAAGCTGCCAGGGATATTCCAATATTCAATGACAGCCTCTCAGATGACTCCGCTCTCTGCTCCGTGGCCTTTCGTTCAGTGATAAATGGATATCTTGGGACCTTTCCCTCAGCTTCAGGGCAACGAAGGTTCCTACTAATTGCCATTGACTACTTCACCAAGTGGGTCAAAGTCAAGGCATTAGCTAAGATCACTGAGAGTAAAGTGAGATCATTTTTTTGGAAGTCCATCATTTACCGATTTGGCCTACCCTATACTATCATCACTGATAACGGCCGTCAATTCGATAATGCTGCATTCAAGACCTTTTGTGCCAATTGGGTATTGGTCATCGGTTCACTTCTGTCGGGCATCCATAAGCTAATGGGGAGGTGGAAGTCATGAATCGAACCATCCTACGGGGGCTTAGAACCCAATTGGATGAGTCTAAAGGTAGATGGATAGAGGAACTCCCAAGTGTATTATGGGCGTATCATACGACTCCGAGAATTCTCATAGGGGAGACTCCTTTTAGTTTTATCTTTGTATCTGAGATAGTCATCCCGATGGAGGATTGGTTTTCTAAGCCTCTGAGTAGAATCATATAATAAAGAAGACAATTCTAATCAATTAAGGACCAGCCTCAATCTCATTGATGAGGTGAGAGACCGAGCATGACTTAGAATGGCTATCTTTTGACAATGAGCAACCAAATATTATAATGCCTGAGTCCGCTCCAAGACATTTTGCCCAGGGGATTTAATTCTCAGAAAGACCGAGATATCTAAGCCAACCGAAGGGGTAAGCTCTCCCCAAATTGGGAGGAGCCCTATCGAGTCATTGAAGCACTTCATCATGGAGCTTATCGACTTGAGGAGCTCAACAGATAACTAATTTCGCATACCTGGAACGCGAATAACCTCCATCAATATTATCAATAGTAAGTGTACTTGACCAATGAATATAAGAAAGGTTTTCAATTTGATCCTTCTGTTCAATTATGGTAGTTTTCAAAAGGATCTCGATAGGCACGTGATTATAAGGATATCCTCGGGCCGGCGTGAGAAATCCCAGAGGTGATTCAAATCCTATGGTCTCGACGGCCACGAGTCAAACTCCTGGGCCGGTGCAAGAAACTCCCGTGGCAGTTTTCAAAAAGACCTCAACGGTCCCACGATCATAGACATCCTCGGGCTGGCATGAGAAACCTCCAAGATGGTTTAAGTCATATGGTCTTGGCGGCCTTGAGTCAAACTCCTGGGCCGGTGCGAGAAACCTTCGTGGCAGTTTTCAAAAGAACCTCGATGGTCCCACGATCATAGACACCCCTGGGCCAGCGTGAGAAACCTCTGAAGTGGTTTAAGTCCTATGGTTTTGACTGCCACGAGTCAAACTTCCAGGCCGGCGCAAGAAACCCCCATGGTAATTTTTTAAAAGGACCTCGATGGTCCCGCAATCATAGACACCCCTAGACGCGAGAAACCCCTGAGGTAGTTTAAGTCCTATGGTCTCAGTGGCCTTGAGTCAAATTCTCGGACCTACGCGAGAAACCCCCGTGGCAGTTTTCAAAAGGACCTCGGTAGTCCCGCGATCATAGACACCCCCAGGCCGGTGTGAGAAACCCCCGTGGTAGTTTTTCAAAAGGACCTCGGCGGTCCCGCAATCATAGACACCCTCAGACCGGCGCGAGAAATCCCCGAGGTGGTTTAAGTCCTATGGTCACGACAGCCTCGAGTCAAACTCTCGGGCTGGTGTAAGAAACCCCCGTGGCAGTTTTCAAAAGGACCTCGGCTGTCCCGCGATCATAGATACCCTCCGGGTCCATGGTAATGACCAGCGTCGGCATTCAAGGAATACCTTAGCAAAAGCCCAAGGGGTCAATATGAACCTAAACGCTCCTATGAAACCCATGTGCTAAATCATCAACTCTCTAAGTACGCTCATAAGGATAGAGGCGTATCTTATTGAATTCGAAGGCTACAGCCAAGACGCAATCGCTCAAAAGATTAAAGCATTACAAAAAAGATGAGTCCGTTGAATTCGAACAAAATATTTTTCTATTAAAGATTCTCTCATTAATCCCATTGTTACACAAGAAGACCGACATTAGTCAGATTGCAAATTATTGAAGATAGAAAAAGAAAATAAACCTAAGGCTTGGCAGGTCTTGGCCCGTCCTCAGCACCGCCACTCCCTGGGTCTTCCTCTTCATCCTTAGGCCGAATGTACTCAAGGCTGCTCATTTTATAGATTCGAGAGATCCTCCTTTTGCATTTTTTGAATCCTTGAGCATAGGCATCGAGGACCGCCTCGCTGAACTCTGTAGCGAAGTCTGTGAAACCTTGTAAAGTTTGACGGCCTCCCGAGCCCAAAATTTGGCGGCGGCAACCTTCTCTAAAGCTTGGACCTCAGCGGCAGCCACCCTTGCCATGGCCTGAGCCTCGACGGCAACCAATTTCTCCATGACCTCCTAGACTTGTACCTCGGCGGCAGTCATCTTCTCCCAAGCTGCTCGAGCTTCTGCCTTGGCAGATGCTAGCTTCTCCATGGTGGCCTAGGCTTCGGATTCGATCGTATCGGCCCTATTCTCGGCATGATCCACTTTGAGGAGAGCATCTTCCAACTTCTCCTCTGTTGGCTCAAGCCTTGACATGACTTCGTCAATTTAGCCTCGATGATTCTGGCCCTTCTTTCAGCCTCCTCGGCCCGAGCCTTAGATGAACAATTTTTCTCTTGGGCAGCTTGGAGCTCGCCGGACACCGTCGCCTCTCGAGTCCTGACCTCGGTCAATTCTTTGGCCAGTTCATCAACCTGAGTCTTGATAGCGGCCAGCTCGCCTTGAGCACGCACGTGATTGTTGGAGCTCCCAATACAAGCATCCCGAAGGACAAAGAGACCATTGTATAACTGCATGAACCAACAAGTTAGAATGCAGAATATATTCAACCAAGTAAGCAAAGTCAGCATACTTTTGTGGAGGGCAGCAGTAAAAAGAGTGTCAAGAGACTCCTCAATTGGTTGGCGGCGGAGCTCAACTTGAAAATTGAAGAGAGTTGAGCGGCTCAGAAGATGATCCGCCAGCCGACCTTGGATGGCCAATTGCAGGGGGCACTGTTGGAAGGCATCCCCACTTCCTCTGGCACTGATTGGGCAGCCAAGGAGATTTCATCTCCAGCTTCCTGCATCGGAGGTATCTCAATCCTCACCTCGATCCAGCTCCACCCTCGGGTTCGACAGTAGCCGAAGGTTCTTCCCTGATGGCTCCGCATTAGCCTCAATGAGAGGAGCCCCTGCCACTGATGCTTCGATAGAGGGGTCCCCCCTTCTTGGTTCTCCCATCGGAGCAGCCTCGGGGGCCATGGATGGAACCACGAATGGCCGGGTGGCCCGCCCTGTTCTTCCTGATGAGTCTTCTTAGGTGTCGCCCTCATCATGTCGCCGGCGGCCTCTTTCCTTTTCCTAAGCCCCGCTGCTAAAAAGTCAAGAGAAAACCTCATCACTACATAAGAAGATAAAGATTATAAAAAAAAGAGCAAAAAAGTGGAGGGTTACAGTAGATAATTAAAAGATATAACGCTCACCAGGCGCCAGTGATGGCGATGCTAGCACTGCGCTAGCTTCGCCGAGGTTATCCTTTGATAGCAACTCTCGGCAGGAGGGATGATGGAAGACATCAAAGCATCAAAAAGCTCTCGGTCTCCCTCCTCTATAATCAAGTTCTTATTAGGACTGGTGTTGGGATAACTTTAGGTCATTTTCACTCTCTCCACATGAACGTAGAAGAATCGGGACTTCCATTCCTTAATCTTGGAAGGTAGATCAGTTTGAGAGCTCTTTTGGGCCTGGAGACAAAACTCCACCACCCATTTTTGTTGGGGTTTCAAAGTTTGTACAAAGCCTGAAACAGGGAAACTCGGGCAGAAGCACCATGAAAATGGCTAAGCACTAGAAAGGCGCAGATAATCCGAATGGAGTTCGGTGTTAACTGTGCTAGGATAAGGTTATACCTATCCAAGAGATTAAGAAAGAAAGGGTGAAATGGGAGACGAGGCCCACTCCTCAGAAATTCTTTGTATAAGGCAACCCCACCAGATTGGTCAGAGGTTACCTTGTCACCATACCAAGGTGCAGAAAGACAAACACTATTGGGTATCTCGTATTATGCCCTGAGATTCCTTACATCCTGGGTGGTTATGGTGAAAGTTTTTCCACTTGGACCTACGGATTGGGAAAGGATAATTGGGGGAGATGTCGAACGAGAGGGTGAAGGCAAAACCCTAAAGTATGGAGGCAAAACCCTAGAAGGTGAAGACGATGCCCTAGGAAATGGAGGAGAAACCCTAGGTGCCAGAGAGGAAGCCCTAGGTGGTAAAGGGGAAAACCTAGCCGATGTTGGGGCGATAGTCGTTGAACGACCATGGATGGAAATACCACCAGGCACTGTGCCTAAAGGATTTTCTCTCTGGAAAGTTCAACCATGGGCCTCTTACCCTTTCTATCAGAACAAAGATCTATGAGGATGAAAAGAAAAGAACAGAAAGGCACAAAGAAACTGACCTTGAATCAGAGGAATGGAAGCAAAGACTCAGTGTTCAGAAGATGAAGAAAGTGCAGAAAAAGTAATGGAGGTGTGAGAAGCTCAAAGAGGCAAACGAAACAGTATTTATGCATAATTTTTGTAAGTCCTGCCCACTATAATGCCATGCTAAGGCATGGAGGCAAGGTTACCATCCAACTATCCGCGAGTCATTGGAGGGGCGCGATCTGTACCCCATGATGGGACATCGATAAGAACAACCCAATAATGACACTCCACCTTTTCTCGCTGGTCACGAGGCATTTTCCTCAATCCTCTCATGGGCTATATTGCTTCCAGTGCCATTCTTTAAATGATAAGAAGACTTCGGAGAAACTTTACTGCTCCAAAGGCACATGCCTGCCTTCGCTAATTTATGGCATGCGAGACCCAGTAAAATAGAAGGATTTGCGCTCCTTTCTCTTGGCAAGTATTGCGCATGTGAGCGTCAAGACTCAGGAGTGAGAGGGCATATGATACGGCTAGTAAAAGCCACATGGAAATTAACGGTCAAAAATTACCCAATGGCAGGAGTCGTTAGGATGCTGACGGTCCCAACCTACAGGCAGTTCCTAGGCGGCCCCTGCCTACCAGCGGCCCTGAGTCGGTCCCGACCCATAGGTAGTTCCTAGGCGGCCCCTGCCTATCAGCGGCCTCGAGTCGGCCCCGACCCATAGGTGGTTCCTAGGCGGCCCCTGCCTACCAGTGGCCTCGAGTCGGCCCTGACCTACGGGCGATTCCTAGAAGGCCTCAGCTCCTAGGAGGCCTCGGTCCTTATCCTGTCTTATCTTCAAGGCTCACCTCAGCTTTCCATGCAAGCCTATGCTTTTGACAAAGCCGGACCCACTAACCAACCTTGATCCATATCTGACTAATAAGACAAAGTTCGTCAGTTTCAGCATAGGCCCCAAAAGTCATCACCCATCAAGCGACAATAATGACTCTAACCAAATAGGGCCCTAAAATTCTTCGCTCATCAGGCAACATTAATGACTCTGATCAGATGAGACCCAAAGATCATAATCCATCATGAAGCTACAATTCTCCAAACTAATGAAGCCCAAAAAGTCATCAGAAAGATTTAATGACTCTGGCCAAATAAGCCTCAAAAGATGATCATTTGGCATAAAGTACCGATCACTTGGATCAGAGGGGATGAATTCGATCCTACTGGTTCTAATATTCTATCTGTGAAAATCATGATACATCATGAGATTCCAATCTTATCAAGCAAGCTATACAGGCTCAAAGGATCAACAAAAGGTAAGAGGGACTTCTGACCAAGGTAAGAACACTCAAGCAAACACTTAGAGAATTCTCTCATCTTCTTCCTTTTCTTAACTCTCATTTGAGCTTCCTCGAGCTCACGACTGTGATACTGATCACTAACTTGAGCGTCGAAGGATCCCCACCAGAATATCCAGTCCTTAGGACTTCTTGCAGGTCTCGACGTCGAAGTGAAACTCCTCTAGCAAGCTTACGGTACATCCACTGATGCTCAAGAATGTCAGCTCAAAATGATTGGGCATCATCATTCGGTATTTCATGGTAGTTCAAGAGGATTATATGCATGGATGAGTTTGATAGAAAATCTTGCTGCTTGCTTTCTATATTAGATGTTTTATGTGTGACTCTCCAGCATTGTCTGATCCAATATTTAGAGTTCTACTTCAAAAACCCTAAATGGAAGGGAGGGCGGGATGGTAGGTTTGTACAAATAGGTTTCTAGTAGAATTACTGCTTTCTGTGGCTAGAAGAAAGATAAGTCTCTATTTGGGCTTGGTTCAGCCTTGGAACCAAGTTAGACCTAATTTTTTGAAGCTCAAACTAATTCTAGCCCAACAATTTTAGTATCAGGATTAAATCCGAGATAGGTTTAGCTTATTGAAAAACTTTTGTTATGCTGTTTGGGCTAATACAATTTAAGATAACTAAGTCCTAAATTGGGTCTGGACTAGACTTGATAGAATGATACAATTTATTTTGATACCATAATTTTTAAAAATTAAAAATTCTAATTATTGACTCAGACTTATGGATTGGCAACAGGATATAAGCAAACAAATTATAATTATTTTTAAAAAATTCTCAAATTATGTAATTTTTAGAAAATGCTCATATCTATTTAATATTTTTTATAATCCGCTATCATTTTGCAAATTAAATCCTGATGCCTTAATATGTATGCCTGAGTACTGGATGTTATTAGTTTTAGATTTTAGCTAAATTCTGCATAATTTATAAAAAATAAATAATAAAAGAATGAATAAAGAGAAATAACATAATAATAGTAATAATAATAATAGTATATGTGATAATAATAAAAATAATTATAAATTAATATTATTTATGAAAAATAAGTAGTTATGGTATAATCAAACAAAAAATAATAATATCTAGTATTAATATTGTTATCAGAGTCAATATGATATGAATGTTTATTTATGCAGGTTGGTTTAAAGAACTTTATGGGCAACATTTGAATAAGAAATAAAAATAAATTCTGAGGCCTATCATGATATGATTTAATGATATGATGACTGATAGCGGGACTCACTTTTATAAAGATATATGTAGAGGATGCTACCCCATCTACAGGTTTATTATGGTGCTCTGATCATATTACAGGGATATATATAACCATAACTTGTGACCGTGGCGTATTCGTAATGAGATGACATGTAAATGCTAATGCATAAAATAAATAAAATATGATTGATGACTTGAAATAAGTGAAAATGACTGATGACATCAAACAAATGAAACATGACTGTGGTGACTTGAAAGTTTGAAACTAATATTTTTAAGACATAATATGGAATATAATTTTAATATACTTCAAGAATATAAGTAATATCAGATAAAAAGTTAATAAGTAATTTTTAACACACGGAAGTATGTAAATCTTGACATTCTAGATTCTTGAAGCTATAATGATATATTTATATTAAACTTACTTATTGAGTATGAACTCATTAAACTCTATATTTTTTAGAGCAAAGAAAATGAAGAGGAATATGGGTAGATCCTGTCAGTTTCAATTAGATAAAATTTATGTTCCTTTTCTAGTTTTACATGTAGCCTATACATTTGCTTTACTTGTTATTATAATAAGAATGTTATTTCTTTTAACAATGCATAGTGAATTATCCTCCTATTTGATGATGGTTTTCGTTACTAAATTCCTTCACTACAACAAATATTCGAATAGGTAACACTAAAAAAGCTATTGTTCAATGCATTTTAGCATCAAAAAATGGCATCCCGATGCTTCTTCAAGCATCGAAAAAATGAGAGTGTAGGCAAAATTTCCTGATGCGTCATGATGCTTCAACGCTTTAAAGCGTCGACAAATTCTAATTAAACATGTCGTCCACCTCCGCTCCTCCCTCTGCTCGCCATCAGCCCCAGCTTCTCAATCCTCCCTCCTCTCCCTCTCTTCAACTGGCGACCCCTTTGTCTTTTCTCCCTCTTCATTCACCATCGGTCGTCGCTTCTCTTCCTTCACGGTTGTCACCGCAAACTCCAATGCCTTTCTCCTCCATGATGTTGTCGCCAGATCCTCGGCAAACTTCATCACCACCACTGTCTCTCTCTCTCTCCCTCTTCATCCTTGTTGTCACAGACGACAAGCGGGTCCTCACGGCCCTCACACTTCTCCATCACCATCGGCCTCGTCTCCATCTTCATCAACCCGCTGGTCCCTACTTCCCAACTAGCCATCGCAGCCATCGACCTCGGCCTCTTCCTTCTCCTCTTTTTCCTTCTTGATGTCGCAGAGGCCAAGCCATCGGTGCCTTCTTTCCCTATTTCCTGACGGCCTCTTCTCCTCTGTCTTCCCTGCATCCATGCCCAGCATCATCGGCCGCCTCCTTCTCCTTCGACGTCGTTCTCTGCTACTGCCATGGCCTGGAAGTCGTCGTCTCCCTCCACTGGTCCATCCTTCGCATGCGAACGCTTCCTCTCGCAACCTTCCAGTCTTTCATCAACCTTGTCATCGCCGACACCCGTAGCCCTCAAGAGCTCAAAATTCTACGAAAAACTAAACTAATACAAGAAAAGTATCAGAAGCTCGCTCGTATCTGGCTGGGGCCCAATGGCGGAGGAGGAGGAGGGAAGATTGCAATGAGATTTCAAACATTAGGGGTCGATCGGAATCATTTTCTTTCAGGAGAAGGAAAGGGAGGGGAGCACAGCTAGGGTTTCACTAGTACGAAAGAGGGTTTCACCGGTTTGGGAGGGGGAGAAGAAAAAATCCAATGCCGATACTTATAAGCGTCGTTATATCGATTAACTACTAACGCTTTTTGGTTTGGGAGGGAGGGAAAGAAAAAGTTCAATGCCGATGCTTATAAGCATTGTTACACCGATTAACTACCGACGCTATAAAAAAGTGTCGGCAACTTTCGAAATTTCAAAGAATTGCCATAACATATTTTTGTTGTAATATTTACATATCTATCATGCGCTACAGGAAGAAAGTGTTGCCATAACATATTTTTGTTCTAGTATTTACATATCTATCATGTGGGGTTGCTACCTCCTATATTCATCCTAGGATATGGGGCATGCATGACACCTCCACCCTATTCATGTAGCGGATTTTTCTTCGTGACCCCTATTCACCAATTGATTATATATGGTGCCCTTTTGCCTTGCACTTGAACACCATTTTCAGCGTCTCACCATGCTAAACCATTATGTTGTTGATATCCACTCAAAAGCTCAAACAATCTTTCACCGTCAGATAGGAAAGGATCTATACAATGTGGAGCTAATCAATGTATGCAACTCCAACGTACAACACCCAACCATATTGCTTGAACCAAACTCACTCGGCCTTGCAAATCGAATGCTTCTCTTTTCTCCACCCTTGTGAATCACCAGCGTGATTACAATTAACATCAAAGTCATTAACGGGTTGGCATCTTTATATCATTCATGAGGCATTGTTATTCGATTCACGCCGAGACGTGCTCCGCGGATGATGGTTAAATGGAAGACTTTGCCACCCTTTCCAAGTCTACCTCGGCCGGCCTTGTGGGATCCTCCAAGGTTGACCACCTTTACGATTCCTCTCCCCCATGAACCAAAATTAAAGCTACGTCCCATGACCTCGAGTTATCGTTTCCCTTTTCAAGTCACCTAACCCAACCCTTCCACCACCCACCCATCTCCATTATAATTATAAAAACCCCTCCGAGAATCCCTCATGAAACCCCATTCCCATTCCCTCAGCAAGACCCCATGGCAGCAAAGGCCTTCTTCCCCCTTGCTCTGCTGCTCCTCTCTTGCGTCTCCGGCGCACTCGGTATGTGCATGCCATGGCTTAGTAGGTTGTTCTCCAGATGAAAACAATTTAGACCACAATTAATATATATTCAGCCATGGCATCTCGATCTCATCTCATCTAATTCCTATATATATATATATATGGCAGCTTGGATCAATTCCACTTTGTATAAAGTTAACATGGAGCTCGCTGTTTTTTACGCAGGAGGGGGGATCGCATGTGGGAGTCTGGACAAGAGCAGGTGCGCATTCGCCGTGTCATCGGCCGGGATGCGGTGCGTGCTCGAGAAGCACGTGAGAAGGGGAGGAGGGCAGGAGGTATACTCGTGCGGCACTTCCGGCGTCGAGGCGGACGGGGTGAGGGATTGGGTGGAGACGGACGAGTGCGTGGAGGCGTGCGGGCTGGACCGAGGCACGCTCGGCATCTCCTCCGATGCGCTCCTCGACGACGGCTTCAGGCGCAAGCTTTGCTCCCCCGCGTGCTCCCACGGCTGCCCCAACGTCGTCGATCTCTACTTCAATCTCGCCGCCGGTGAAGGTACGTTGCAGAACTTGCCAATTGCTGCCAATCGTTGCATCGATCATAAATCGTGTGCGTTTGTTGTTGCATGCGATCTAATTTTGTTTTTGATTATTAATTTATTATTATTCGCAGGTGTGTTTCTACCCAAGTTGTGCGAGGTGCAGCAGACGAGCACTACTCGTCGAGCCATGGCTGAGATCAGAAGCTCTGGTGCAGCATTTGCGGCATCGCCGGAGTCGGTGCCGTCGGGGAAACTCTCTGCTTCCGCTCCTCAGTCCTTGGAGTTTGTAGCCCCAGCACAGCCACCTATGTAACGTTTTATTGGAATATAAGAGCACACCTATGATATAAATGACGTGATTTCTTCTACTCGTCAAAAAAAAAAAATATGATCGAGTTTGTATGCGGCTTTGTGGCTGCTGTTACCCTATCTCTGTTGCAAAGTTTACAAGACTTCAAAACAAGCAAGATTTGATTGTTGGATTGTCAAAAAAAATTGCCCATTATTGTTATTATTATTGATTCAAGATTCTATTTCAATCAAGCCGAGTTGTTCCTGAGTTAAGCCTTATCGTCAATGTTTTGCAAATCGGGTCAGACAATGAACCTATTTAACATTTGAGCCGTGGGTTAATTAGTTCGATCGGATGAATCGGTTTGCTCAGATCAGATAATATTATAATTAATTTTTAATTTAATAATATAAATAATAAAATAAAAATATAATTTAAATAAAAATTTAAAAATTAAAAATCGGATTGGATTAGCTCGAAACCCGATCAATTCAATAATTTTTTTTATTTTTTATTAGATATATAAAAATTAATTTAATAATAAAATCGAATCGGATTGATGATCGATTCTCGGTTAAAATTTGATCCGATTTTTAAAACACTGCTTGTCATTGCCAAGCTAGATAGAGTCATTATTGAATTTTTAAGAGTTTATGGGTAAAGACTAGTTAATAACAATTAATAAATAAGGAGATTGTGAAATGATTGAAATAAAGAGTATAGACCATTTTTGGAAAAAAAGCGTTTGAAGAGGACGAGGACGGATTTGATTCATAATCGTCGTTCTCTACTAGATGTTAAGGTTCATCCAGATGTTAGGCCATTGTTTAGTTGTTTATGTTGCGGAGGAAAAATCATAATTTGGAAGACTAATTAATTGAACCCCTTCGACACTACCAGCAAGCAAGCTATGTCGTAGTCAACTACTTGCATTGCTGTGGTCGCATTACTTTTAATCTTAACAATTTTTTTCATTTAATGATAATAATTAATTCTTTAATTTTAATGGGTGAATAGGAGTTTATTATATCTTTGATCAGAAATAGATTAATTAATTCAATCTAAATATATTTAAAAGCTTGAAGAGGAATCAAAAGTTCATTGCGTATATATTGGTCTGGAATATATGGAAGAGAGGGTTGAGAAAAAAGACAAAAATCTTGAGTTATTATTACTTTTTATAAATATATTTTTTGAATTTTTTATTTTATGTTATTATTTATTTTATATTGATATTTCTTGAATCTTGTAATGATACATTTGATTTATATTGAAAATATGTAAAAAAAAAAAAAAAAAAAAAGGAATAGTTAGCGAGCGAGTTCTCGTTCTCTACCCATATCAACGCCGAGCTCTGTTAACAAACAAAGCATGATGGTTACTGGCACTGAATGATTTAAGCGTCAAGTTTGTCATGTTATCAGAAGCAAGGTTTCGTAATATCATGGGAAGAACTCGCGTTCAAATTAATCATGCTTTTGTTTTTCTAAAATTATTTGCCACCATTCTCGGAGAGAGGCCAAAAAAAAAAAAAAAAAAAAAAAAAATCTTTGCGGAGACCGACAGTACAAACATGGACATGACTGCAAGCTTGTTTCTCATTGACTACTATATTTTCAAAGTGGAATTTGAGACCATTTTGCTGTACTTTTCTCCGCCAAACGTGGAGAAAGAATTTGATTCATTTGAAGTGCGAACTCTTTCCAGTCATAGAATTGAATTGACAGCCTAAGAGTCTCGAGGAAGTAACAACTTGTTGCTTCTCCTTGGATTATGAGGAGGTTTGATGAGGTTTAGATCATACCATTTATTTTTTGTACATTAATTCATGTAAAATGAGCTACTCTTCGAATTAGATGGTATGATCTAATCATCCCTGCTTTTAGTGGTGTAAAATGGGTCAGCATAGTTTGCAACGGATAGTGCTAAGCTTCGTTAGGCACGGTCTGATCTTTTGAGCCAGAAGAGATTCAAGGCTAGAAGTGGGCATTAGGCCGAGCCATGGTTCGAATTAGATGGTATGATCTAATCATCTCTGCTTTTAGTGGTGTAAAATGGGTCAGCATAGCTTGCAACGAATAGTGCTAAGCTTCATTAGGCACGGTCTTCTGAGCCATGGACAGAAGAGATTTAAGGCTAGAGGTGGGCATTAGGTCGGGCCATCCCATCCGGCATGAAGCGGGCTGTGCCGGCCTGCTTGCTACAAATAACGGACTATGCCAAGCACGGCCCATAAAAGAAGGCCATACCGAGTTAAAGTGTCTTGGCATGTAGACCAAGCCCGACACGATCCATAAGGATCTGGGCTGGCACGGCCCGCAGGCCAGCCTGACATGGCCCATTAGGGCATGTGTTGTGCCTGCACAGCTCGTCTCCCTTAAAATAAATAGAAAATAAATTTTTTTATTTATAAAAAATATTTTGTAATAAATTAAAAAAATATTGAGAACTGAGGATTTATTAATATAAAGCTACCTTAATGGTGGGGGGTTTGGAATAGACCCCTACCAGTTTATTAATTTAAATCAAAAGGATACATAAAGGAAGGGGAGCTAGGCCTGACCTCCAAAATACAATAAGAAAGGAAAAATAATAAAGATGAGTCGCTTTAACAATTAATAAAAATAAAAATATATAATTAAAAAAATTATGAATTAAAAATAAATGATCAAAATTTTATTAATCATTAGTAGTGTTTGTATCATCATCGTTGGATAAGTCATGTCCATCTTTATCTTGAAGTCTCGCTTCAGCATCCAACTAATCTTTGAAGCAGTGAATCATCTCAACCGTATCGTCAGTCATCCAACTTCTCTTTTTGTCAAGAACACGCCGATCTGCACTAAAAGCGAATTTCGATACTACCATAGACATCGGCATAGCTAAAATATCGCGTGCAGTGACAGACATAATAAAATATTAATTTTTAACACTCTTCCACCAACCTAATACATCTAAATTTTTATTTGATTTTCATCATATGCAGACTAAAGATCATTTCGTAAATAAAATTCTAGTTCATTACTTAAAGATAAAGAAGATGAAGATGAACTTGAAGCATGTGTATGTTGAGATTGTTGACCCCTGAATTGATTTTGATGATTACAAAACAAATTAGGCCTGAATAAATTGTGATATTACAAGAATATTCATGTATCTTACAAATTACAATTGTCAAAAATATTTCATGTGAAGTCTATTTATATTGTTTAGAGTATAGAAACTTAATTGCTTACTAGAAGTGTTGCATGGTTTGTTAGCTAGCTTCCTTCATATGCTAGCTAACTATTTTTCCTTCACTCTTTGTGCCAGCCGTGAGATTGAAATTTCTAGTTAACTAGGGAGCTAACTTGCCCCTTCCAAGGAGCTAACTTCTTTGTTTTGCAGGTTGGCTAGACAAATGAATTGGTTAACTAGTTAGCTGAGGAGCTAACTTGTTTATCCTCCCATTGTTCTTCCTGTTGCTGGCCGAATGCTTTTGAAATAAGTTAGCTAGGAAGCTAATTTCCCTTCTTGCTAGCCGGTTTCTTCTCTTTGGAAAGCTAGCTTGTTTCCTCATATTTTCTCCTTGGCCGAATACCTTGTTGAAGCAGTTAGCTTGCAAGCTAACTTGTTTCATCCATTCCATCTTACGTAGCATGAAAACTCCTTGTTATAGCTAGCTATGTGTTAGCTATCTTTTCATCCAGTTAGCTAACAAGCTAACTAGCTTTTTGCATGATAGAATACTTTTAAAATAGCTAGCTGGTTAGTTAACTTCTTTCCTCCCTTTTTCAAATCAGCCGCATGGTTTTTATAATAAGTTAGCTCACAAGCTA
>UESW01002320.1:175237-244019 GCA_900491605.1 Calamus simplicifolius
AGTGGAGAGATGAGGGGAGTGGTAGGAGTTTTAGTGGTGGTGAGTGGAGCCTTGGTGGAGGTTAAGTGGACTTGAGTGAGTGGAGTTTGAGTGGGTGAGTGGAGTTTTGGTGGAGGCTTAGTGGAGCTTAAGTAGGTTCTTGGTGATCATGAATGAGGGTTAGGTGATTATGGTGGAGGTTTAAGGGTTATAAACATGGATGATGGGTAATGATTGCAGATGAATGCGGATGCCTCTCACAGGTTGAGGGCTATCCTCTTTATAGACTGGTCTTGGGCGGACTTCAGACTGGTTGGAGTCCGGAGTGGTTGGTGCGGACTTCACTTCCTTTGGAATCCGAAAGTGATCTGGCTGGTCTTCAATTATTTCTGTCCTTGGGGACAGCTGGTTGGCTGGCTTTGATAAAGTCTGTCTGTCCTTGGGGATAGCTGGCTGGCTGGCTTTGACAATGTCTGTCCTTGGGGACAGCTGGCTGGCTTGCTTTGATAAAGTATGTCTGTCCTTGGGGACAGCTGGCTGGCTTGCTTTTGATAAAGTATGTCTGTCCTTGGGGACAGCTGGCTGGCTAGCTTCTGCGGACTTCAAATGGTATTGGTTTTAGGTCTGGGGCAGGACGTCTGGTTTTAGGACAGCTGGCTTTGCTATCCTTTGAGCACTGCAGCACATGTGCGGCTGCTCTTGAGTTACTTTCCGTAACAGTGCTCTAATACCAGAAAAGTCCTTCATATGAGTTGGCATATTCTGACTGGCTGTTGCTGCTGTAGCTTCATATGTGTGAACTGTTGTGGCTGGCTGAGATATAAGTGCCACTGTTGCAATTGCTGAAGTGTTGCTGAAGTGTCACTATCTGGTTGATTGTAGCTGCTGTGCTGGAGGATAAGTCTGAGGAGCGTGCATCTGAGGGATGCCTTTGGTAGGGTCGAGGAGTCACATGGGTGACTTGATAAGGCTGAGGAGTCACATGGGTGTCTTGAAAAGATGAAGAGTCACATACCATGGTAGGGCCAAGGAGTCACATGGGTGACTGTGAAGTGTGCCATGATAGTGCTAATGAGAATAGTGCTG
The DNA here is from genome assembly GCA_900491605.1 of Calamus simplicifolius. Taxonomy (NCBI): domain Eukaryota; kingdom Viridiplantae; phylum Streptophyta; class Magnoliopsida; order Arecales; family Arecaceae; genus Calamus; species Calamus simplicifolius. The sequence continues at coordinate 176,303 of UESW01002320.1, forward strand.
ATGAGGCTGGGGGTCTCATGTGAGACATGTGTGACAATGGTATTACTGGAGTCACATGCGTGACCTGTGATAAGGGTGCTGCTGAATAATGAGACTGGAGATCTTGGGCCAAGGTTGTGGACTGGATCTGGGTTTTGGTTAAAGCAGGCTGAAAGGTCTGTGGACTATTGGATTGGGAGGCAAGAGGTTTAGTTTCATACGTGTGGACTGGGTTTGGAATAGTATTGGGCTATAGACTAGTAGGCTGACTGAAAACCCTTTTTGAAAAGTCTTTTGATAAAGCAGTAAGAGTTTTATAAAAACCTGAAGTAAAGTTGTTTGTCTGAAATCTGGACATTTATGCCATTTTTATCGATTTCTATTTTGTCAAATAGTGTTAAGAATGGCATTCCTACTGTAGTTGACTGAACATTTTTGATGACATGAAAGGGGGTTTCAAGTTGTATGTCATCCTGGCAGACATACGCTTCTGGGTATTTATATTTTACCTGAAGGTTCTTACTATCTGCTGTAAGTATTTTTTCTAAGGCTTCTTCTCCAAAAGTCTTCAGGGAAAAGTCCTTCGGGGACACAATTTATATCTGCTCCTGAGTCAATTAGGGCGCAAAGTGTTTTGATTTCTTTTTTGATTTTCAGGGTAATGCTGATATACCATCTAAGAGGTTTTATTGCAATTTCGTCTATGTAATCGTTTTCTTGAAGTATTCCTTTTCCTTTATCTATTTGTATCTCTTCCTCTTTTTCTGCTTCTTTTATTTGTGACTGAAGTATTCTGATATCTTGTTTTATTTGTTCAATTTCTAGGTTAAGTTTATGGATCGGGTCTGATTTTATTTTTTCTTCTCGTTCTTTTTCTTTAATGATCTCTGGAAGGCTGAGAATTCTTTTTTTATTAGGATAGGGCTGGAATTCCTCTTTGAGTTTTTCTATACATTTTTTTCTTAATCCTGGATCATTCATTTCTTCTACCAAATCAAAAAGAAAATCTTCTCTTCTCATCATATTGATCTTGAGTTTTTCCATGCATCCGCATAGATTTATTCCTTCTGAGTAGGATGAAGAAGATCTTTCTGTTTCTGAGGAACTATTTTCTTCAATTAGTTGGATTCTTTCTTCTGAAGTGCTTCCCTCTTCTTGAGGAATAGTTATCCTTGTTGTCTGAGAGCATAATTTTTACTATTTCTTCCTTTTGTCTATCAGGGATGTCTAATTCCTGAATCTGAGATATTCTACAGTTTCTTTTGTAATGTCCTTCTCTTCCACAACCAAAACATATTGGAGTATTTTCTTGTTTTGGATTAGATTCTCTTTTTCTTTTATTCCATAGGGGAGGCTTTCTAGGTTTCTGTTTGCTTGGTTTCCTTTTTTCCCATCGTGAATTTTCATTTTGTCTATTGAACCGGGATCTATAGGTTTTGGGGTGTATTCTATTGGCTTTCTGTTCCTTTTTTGAAGGTGGAGTTAAGGCTTCGTATCCATATTGTTTACAGAAACCTCCTAATTCTTTCCTTGAAGTTTCTTCTTCTTTCTTTAATTTAGACTGGAGCTGTACTTCTGTGCATGTCTTTAAAGCAGTTCGTTGGATGATATTACTAATGTCTCCATAGGTAATTTTTTCCCATGTGATATGGCCTCCACATTCTTCCATTAATGCCTCGCTTACCTTTTCTGAGAAAAGTCTGGGTAGTCCTGAGATAAACTTTTCTTTCCAAAAGGGAGAGTTGCAGTCTTCTCTTTCCAATACTCTACAGAGGAAGGTGTCTTTGTACCATCTAAAGTCCTGCATTTTGGAACACTTAAGCTTCATTAAAAGCATCTTGTTACTTTCTTGTTTGCGGTCTCTCGACCCTATGAAGTGCCTATAGATGGCATGGATTAATGTTTCTATGGCGTTGGATTCTTCTGTAATTTCTGAGGAATTTGGTTTTACTAGGATTTTTCTACTATATAGTATATTGTCTCTGTCTTGTTGTATGAGATACCTGCTCCACCATCCTTCTAGCATTCCGGTAAAGCCTTGTATCAAGACCTTTACATTATTTTCTTCTGAGGTTTTGTTTGCTCTTAGGGCTCCTGCGGCCATAGTCATTTCTCTTAATAGATTCCAAATTTCTCGTTCAGATTTTCCATCTATATTCCATTCATATATTCCATCACCATAGTAAATTTCTCTATTGAAGCTTTTTCTTTCTTCAAATTGAATGTCTGGGGGTGTTGGTCTAGGATAATAGTCTTTTTGTGTTCTGTAATATGTTTGTCCTTCGGTTTTGATTTTGTTAAGTTGGTCTTGAGTTGAGATCATACCTAGTCTTACTCCTTTGAGTCTATTTGTCAGTTGGTCTACAATTTTATCTTCTCTAGTTCTAAAGCCTGTTGTCCAACTATTGTCTATTTCTAAAATAGGTTTTTGCATTTTTATTTCTTGAATTATTTTGGAGCCTTCACTTTCCTTAGTAACATTTTTTTCTATTTTGTCTAGCTGATCTGACATGGTATGTAAAAGTTGATTACTGTAGTTATTTTGCTGAATTATTTTTCTGAGTTCACTAGTGGTAGCTACTTGTTCTTGTTGTTCTTGTTCTGGCTTTAGATACTTAAATGGAGAGGCTACTAGGATCTGGTTTTTATATTGAATCTGGCATTCTTCTAATGGGATGTGTCTTGAATTAATTTCTTTATTGTCTGTAGTTTTCCAAATTACTCCTAATGATTTGGCAGGATGTTGACTTTCTTTAGCTCGAGCCATGTTAAGTACTTATCTTGATTTCCTTATTTTGGCATGCTACCTTAAGCCATATAAAGTAAGGGATTTTTATTCTTAACTCATTCATGTACTTATAATACTCTTGTTTAAGAGTCTCTCTTTCCTCTTTATTTATGGTCTTAAAGAGCCATTCTCTTTTTTCTTTATTTTGTTCTGATAGAAAGTCTTCTTTAATTTTTATTTCTTCTTTTGAAATCATGTTCAACTGGTTAGGTATTCCATCCCTCATTTGGGAGTAGGTTGGAGAATAGTCATTTTCATAGTATAGGTTTGGAATGTTGGGTTCTAGGTCTACGCCCTTAAGTTTTAGGTTTCTGATGTTAGTGTTGCTAGTTTCCAGGGTCTGTTCTAGGTGTTCTAAGGCTATAGGATCTTCTGAAAGTGTAAGTTACGTTTCCTTCATCATCTTGATTGATTTCATTGATTGCTTGATTTTTGGTTATGGATTTCCTAGGGGGTTGGACTTGTTCCAGAATCCAGTTATTCTTAATTTCAACTTCATTCCACTTATACATCTGAGGTGTCATTGATTGGTGTCTTTCATCTGTTGCTAAGAATAACGTTTGGCCTATTGGAGTTCTTTTTATTCCTTTAACATTGATTCTTGTCGTCATTAGCTTATAAACAATCCTATAAACTATACTAAGTGGTTCAAATTCTGGATCTATATTTTCATAGCCTGAGGCCTTTATATCTATAATTAGAAGGTTTTTGATGGATCCATCAATTCCTGTGCTAAGGTCTGGATAATTTTCAAAATAGATCGGCCCCCAATGGGCATTAGTGCTAATAATACTAAGTGCTGCATCATTTGCCTCGCGGAACCTTCCATCTTTTAAGGCAGTGAAGATTGGTTTGTTTAATCCTAATCTATGATTTGGAATAATACCTACTTGAATGGCTGCAATATGAACATACTTGTATTTGGTGTCAATAGACTTGAGGTCTTCATCTCTGAAAAGCCTAATGCTGGTCTGACCATTTTCTAATGTAACAGGAAGGCTATGTTCTGCTGTTTTAATTCTATAGTCTTCTGAGAGTTCAAAGGTTCCTATTTTGTAAATTTGTTTATATTCAACCTTTGGTAGTTTATTGTTGATCAAGTTTGCTTGAATTTTGGAGGCTGATTGAGCCATCATATTTATTGTTTCATTCTGAAATTGGTCCTGGTCTTTGGACTCATATTTTTCTAATTTTTCTAATAAGTTAGGTTTTCGGGACCTGGTTAACCTTCTAAACATTCCTTCCATTAGTTTGTAATTTTTTGGTTTGGATTCGGGTGTTTGGGATTCATAGTTCTCTAACCTTTAACATTTTAAGCTTCTAAACCTTAGTTAATCTCTTAATTATTTGTTCCACTGCTTTCTAAGGGTTGATAATGAGTCAGGAACACTGCCGGGAACACTGCTGGTCTTACGCTCCTTTCTGCCAGTCTTACGCTTACCAACGACCTCGGTCTCCTGGTCATCATGTCCTAAGAACCTGGTGGATAACTAAGAGGCCCGCTTTAACTAAAGTTTTTTCACTTAAGATGTTAAGAGCTAGGGAACTATGTTTCCTAACACCCTGTCCCTTTACCGGAAGGGTAAAGTCAGGGTTTAATCTAACTGATTTTTATAACCACAATTTTTTATGCTAAGAATTGGTGCTGTGCTTTTGTGCAAAAATTAGATAGCATAATTAAAACTGTAAAACAACTATTGTAAAAATAGTTTTCTTAGATCTAAAAGCTCACGTCTGGCCAGGGGCTCATTACTCCCGTGGGTCATAGACATATTTGCATATGTCCGCTCAGGAGGCGTGATGCTTTTGATTTAAGGAAAAGGAAAAGCTGCTGAAATAAAAAAGGAGAAATGTATGCATAAAAAAAAGGCTAGACTGAGGCTAGACTGCTACCATAACCCCCTTCTCCCCCGGAAAAGAGAATTTTTGCACATAAGCATAAAATAAAGCAGTTGAAAACAAGTTTAAATCTTGCACAGAAATAAACAACTGGTACTGGATTTCTTAAGTCTAGAGAGACTTACAACTTAAAAGCTTGAAAGCTTTACAACTGAGAGATTACATGAGGTTGGCCCAAGTTGGCCTTGACAGGGTAGCCGGACTCGGCTTTGACTGAGAAAGAGAAGAAATTAGCCAAACAAGGCTCTGATACCATTTATGGGAGGCCTGGGATCTGAGTGACTAATTTCTAAGTTGAACTGAAACTATGAGTTTGATGAAGGGTTTTGAAGAGGGATGATGGATGGTTTAAGGCTTGATGGTGTTGGTAATGGGTGGAGGTTGGTTTATAGTATTAAGGCTTAGGGATTTTCATGGATGAAGGCTAAGGAGTTGGTGAATGGAAGGGAATGAGGGATGAATGTGTGTAGGAATGAGGATGGTGGAGGGTTTTATAGATAGTTGGGTCAGTGGAGGCCTTAGTGGAGATGTAAGTGGAGTTTGAGTGGTGGTGAGTGGACCTTGGTGGAGAGTGGAGTTTTGGTGGAGAGTGGAGCTTGAGTGGGGTTGAGTGGAGTTTGAGTGGAATTTGGTGGAGGCTTAGTGGAGCTTAAGTAGGTTCTTGGTGATCATGAATGAGGGTTAGGTGATTATGGTGGAGGTTTAAGGGTATAAACATGGATGATGGGTAATGATTGCGGATGATGCGGATGCCTCTCACAGGTTGAGGGCTATCCATTTTATAGACTGGTCTGGACGGACTTCAGACTGGTTGGAGTCCGGAGTGGTTGGTGCGGACTTCACTTCCTTTGAAATCCGAAAGGTGATCTGGCTGGTCTTCAATTATTTCTGTCCTTGGGGATAGCTGGTTGGCTGGCTTTGATAAAGTTTGTCTGTCCTTGGGGACAGCTGGCTGGCTGGCTTTGATAAGGTCTGTCCTTGGGGACAGCTGGCTGGCTGGCTTTGATAAAGTATGTCTGTCCTTGGGGACAGCTGGCTGGCTGGATTGATAAAGTCTGTCTGTCCTTGGGACAGCTGGCTGGGCTTCTGCGGACTTCAAATGGGTTGAAATCCAGTATTGGTTTTGGGTTTGGGGCAGGACGTCTGGATTTAGGACAGCTGGCTTTGCTATCCTTTGAGCACTGCAGCACATGTGCGGCTGCTCTTGAGTTACTTCCCGTAACAGTGCTCTAATACCAGAAAAGTCCTTCATATGAGTTGGCATATTCTGACTGGCTGTTGCTGCTGTAGCTTCATATGTGTGAGCTGTTGTGGCTGGCTGAGATATAGGTGCCATTGTTGCAATTGCTGAAGTGTTGCTGAAGTGTCACTATCTGGTTGATTGTAGCTGCTGTGCTGGAGGATAAGTCTGAGGAGCGTGCGTCTGAGGGAGCCTTTGGTAGGGCCGAGGAGTCACATGGGTGACCTGATAAGGCTGAGGAGTCACATGGGTGACTTGAAGAAGATGAAGAGTCACATACCATGGTAGGGCCGAGGAGTCACATGGGTGACTTTGTTGTGAAGTGTGCCATGATAGTGCTAATGAGACTGGGGGTCTCGTGCGAGACATGTGACAATAGTACTGCTGGGTCACATGCGTGACTGTGCGATAAGGGTGCTGCTGAAATAGTGAGACTGGAGTTTTTGGGCCAAAGTTGTGGACTGGTTTGGAATAGTATTGGGCTACATTATGTCATAGTCTTCATATGGATCCTGGGCATCCTGTAGATATAGTTGGTCTGTTGGCTTGGGCTGGGATGAACTGATATCCTCCTCCTCATCAGAGTCTCCTAGCTGTGATAATTCCTCTAATAATTTTTTCTTTAGTTCCTTTTTGTTAGGAGTTTTACTTGAAGAAGGAGAAGTGGTAGTTTTTTCTGGGGCAGGTTTTTCCATTTTTGGGAATTGTCTGGGGCTATCATAAGTAACTAGCCATCGGCTGATGTTACTTAGTGATAATCTTTCTCCGGATTGAAAGTTTTTCCACCACTTGATCCTAAATCGTCTTTCTAGGATAAGTGGATACTGTTGATCAAGGGATCTACTAACAGCAAAATCCCATCCCACAATCCATGGAACTTGAAATTCAATTGTGAACATCATAGTTTTGTTTCCATAATGGGCTGTTTTGAGTCGATCGTGGAAATAAACCCATGCTGATAATGCTGGTTCTGGAATTATTTCTTTTGTTATCCCAAAGTAGGTCCACCAATCATGAATCCAGCTTGGGATCTTTTGTCTATCTTTGGACTGAAGTTGAGGAACCAACTATGGTCCGTGGGCTTAAGATAGAAGGCCTTATACCAGGCTTCCTGGTAGTCAAAATAGTTGTATTGAGAAGGCTGGTATTTTTGAGAAAAGGTTCTGGGCTGATATGGGTTTCCCCATTCTTGTTTAGTCATAAACTTCTTAATCTTACATTTTGAATAGGCGACTGCCTCTGAGTTCTGTTCTGATGTATGAGTTATTTCGGCTGAGTCTGTGTCGACTAAAATAAACTCATAATATTCCTGGGTTTTAAGGGGATTTTGAAATCCTTTGGGTAAGTGGTATTGCATGATTTTTCCATTAATCGAAGGGAAAATCTGGACAGCTTGGGGATTTGGTTGTCTCCTATTTCGTCTGGTTCTAAGAGTTTAATGGTAAGGGAGCAATTCTTACTATAATATGGGTTGAACACATGAGACTTGGAGGACTAGACCTAGTTTGCTCAGTAGTAGTACTGGGACTAGGAGGCGACCGCTTTAGAGTTGCTTGGGAATAGGTTTGAGAAGGCGAGACTAAGGCTGAATATTGAGGTCTAAGAGGGAGAAAAGTTCTGGGTGGAGTCAATACTGAGTATGGGTTACTGAGAGGGATTGGAACTATTGATTTTGCATAGGATGCTTTTGTTCTGGGTCTGTCTGACATCTTGTTCCTGTAAGGAATTCTCGTGTCAGAAAGTCTGGTAAACTATTTTCTGTGCCTTTTAGAAATTCTATTTCAAAATCAAATACTGATAAAATGGCTTGCCATCTGGCAAAAATTTGTTTTGAAACAAGATTTTCAATATCCTTTTCTAAAACTTCTTTGGCTGGTTTGCAATCAATTCTGAGAAGGAATTTTTTGAAATATAAATCCTCTTGGAATTTTTGTATGCATAGGACTATTGACAAAACTTCCTTTTTTACTATGCTATAATTTGTTTGAGCATTAGTCCATATTCCCGAGTGATATCTGACTAATGTTTCTTTGTTATGGGTTTTTTGTTTGAGGATTCCTCCAAATCCTATTTCTGAGGCATCTGTTCTACTATTACTAAGGCTGCGGGTCTAGTAATTCTAGGCAAGGAAGGTTTTTGACTATAGTTTTTACTTTTTTGACTACTTTGGGTATGTTCTTCTGTCCATCCTTTTTTCTTTTTTCTAAGCTGAGCGTACAGGGGTTCTAGAGTGATCCTGATATTTGGGATAAAGTCTGAGACATAATTAAGGCATCCTAGAAATCGTTGTAATTGGGTTTTTTCTTTGATTTCATCTGGAAATTTATCTGCGAATTCTATCGACCTTTCTATGGGTTTGATAGTTCCCTGATAAATATAGTGCCCTAGAAATCTGACTTTGGTCTGAAAGATTTTGATCTTGGGTGCTGAGATTGCTAGCCCATTTTGTTTTGCTAAATTGTGAAAGAGTCTAATGTGTTTAACATGTTTTTCTAGATCTTCTGAGAAGATAAGGACGTCGTCTATATAAACTATTATGAACTGGGTAAATTGATTAAAAATTTCATTCATCATGTTCTGGAATTCGCTAGGGGCATTTTTTAAACCAAAAGGCATTACATTCCATTCGTAATGTCCAAATGGTACAGTGAACGCTGTTTTGTATCTATCTTCTTCTATTGTTTGTATCTGCCAAAATCCTGATTTCATGTCTGTTGACCCAATTGATGATTTTGATGATTAATAAAACTACTTGAGTATAACTATTGGAGGCTCTAATGATTTTGATTTAGTGTTTCAGATTATAAGACTATTGAATGATCAAAATCAGGAGTTACATAGTGTTCGGATCGAATCTAATGTCTAGGTAAGAATTGCAGACATTAGAGTCGACTCCGAGAATCACAGAGCTGACTCCGGAACTGGCACAGACGTTAGAGTCGACTCCGAGACTGTTAGAGTCGACTCTCACAGAAGAAGCAGAAAGTCGATTTTTCTGGCCCCAACCTAGAGTCGACTCCGGGTAAGTTAGAGTCGACTCCGGAAAAGTTTCTTGTCGACCCCAGAAAATTCAGAGACGACTCCAGAAATATCGTTTTGAGATGCCTCGAGCTAGAGCCGACTCCAGAAAAGTTAGAGTCGACTCCAACCCACCTGGAACAAAAAATCAAATTGCCAGATCAGCTCTAACGGTAATATTTCTATTTTACCTTATTTTCTAACGGATATATTTTGCTACAAGGTACACTCCAACGGATAGTTTTCTTCCAAAAATGGTGTGAAAGAAATCTATAAAAAGGGAAGACTATTGTTCAAAAAGGAGAACGAAAAAATAGAAGGAAAAGAGAGAAAATCTGAGATAGACAAATCCCATTTCAAAAATCCAAAAAGAGAGAGCCTGAATCTCAAGAGGAAAACCTTCTAGCTCAATCCACTTCACTCCAAAAAAAAAGCTCAAGAGGAATCCAAGGCATTCAAATCAAGTTTTTGTGGATTTCCCAACTTGGAGAAAGAAGTTCAGATTCTTGCTTTTCAACTCTTCTCAACTGCTTCAACTGTGAAGAATCGGAGCTGAGGCTTGATTCAACCTAGCAAGGAGAAGAAGAAAAAGAAAAGAAGAAAAGCTCAAAAGCCATCCATCTACAAATCAGGCTTTTCTAAACTGTTATATTATTTGTTTATCTGCTCATTAAGGAGCTTTGTATTTGAAAAACATATTTCATTTGTTTGTATCTAGTTCAATCTAGGGGATTAAACTAGTGGAGGTAGTCTTACCTCAGTCAAGCTTGGTTAAGCTTGTGTTAGGGTTTTTGTGCTGGTGAGCCCTTGAAAACCAGCTGGGTTCATTGTGCGCACGGGAAAACAACAAGTTTGAGTTGTGAGCTTGTAAAATAACTCTGCTGTAATCTAGGGTGATTATAGTGTGGACCCAAGTGAATCTTGGGAGTGGACGTAGGTGTTGGATACACCGAACCACTATAAAATCTTTTGTGTTTGCCGTGTTCTATTGTCTCTTTCTCTATCTCTATTTTATTCACTGCACTTTATAGTTACTTTGCATTTGCCTTCATTAATCTCAAGCAAATTTTTAAAAAAGGCTAATTTTTTAAGAACTCAATTCACCCCCCCCCCCCTCTTGGGTTGTCATCTGGGCCAACAATTGGTATCAGAGCTAGTGCTCTTTAGATTTTGATCACACGATCAAGAGCTAAAGTTCAAATGGCAACACAAGTTGGTTCTTTTGCTGAAGGTCATTCTACGAATAGACCCTCACTTTTTAATGGCTCAAATTATTCTTATTGGAAAGCTAGAATGAGGATATTCATTCAAGCTTCTGATTATGAGCTTTGGGGTGTTATAATTAATGGACCTAGTACACCCACACACGTTATAGATGGCACTATTGTTCCTAAGCCCGAAAGGGACTGGAATGATAATGATAGGAAAATGGCACAGCTTAACGCTAAAGCCATGAATGTACTATATTGCTCATTAGACGCTAATGAATTTAATAGAATCTCTACTTGTAATTCTGCAAAGGAGATTTAGGACAGATTAGAGGTTACCCATGAGGGTACCAACCAAGTGAAAGAATCCAAAATAAATATTCTTGTTCACAAATATGAGTTATTTAATATGGAACAATCTGAAACCATTGCATGCATGTACACTAGATTCACAGATATTGTAAATGGTTTGAAAAGTCTTGGTAAGACATATACTAACTATATAGAAACATTGATCCATGCCATCTACAGACATTTCATAGGATCAAGAGACCGCAAACAAGAAAGTAACAAAATGGTTTTAATGAAACTTAAGTGTTCCAAAATGCAAGACTTTAGATGGTACAAAGATACCTTCCTTTGTAGAGTACTAGAAAGGGAAGACTGCAATTCTCCCTTTTGGAAAGAAAAGTTTATTTCAGGATTACCCAGACTCTTCTCAGAAAAGGTAAGCGAAGCATTAATAGAAGAATGTGGAGGTAATATCATATGGAAAAAAGTCACCTATGGAGATATTAATATCATTCAACGGACCGCTCTAAAGAGATGCACAGAAATATAGCTCCAGTCTAAATTAAAGAAAGAGGAAGAAACTTCAAGAAAAGAACTAGGAGGTTTCTGTAAACAAACGGATACGAAATCTTAACCCCACCTTCAAAAAGGAACAAAAAGCCAATAGAAAAACCATATACCCCAAAACTATAGATCTCGGTTCAATAGACAAAATGAACACCCACGATGGGAAAAAAGGAAACCAAGTAAACAGAAACCTAGAAAGCCTCCCCTATGGAATAAAGGAAAAAGAGAATCATCCAATCCAAAACAAGAAAATTTCCAATATGTTTTGGTTGTGGAAGAGAAGGACATTACAAGAGAAACTGTAGAATATCTCAGATTCAGGAATTAGACATCCCAGATAAACAAAAAGAAGAAATAGTAAAAATTATGCTCTCAAACAACGAGGATAACTATTCCTCAGAAGAAGAGGGAAACACTTCAGAAAAACAAATCCAACTAATTGAAGAAAATAGTTCCTCAGAAACAGAAAGATCTTCTTCATCCCACTTAGAAGGAATAAATGTATGTGGATGTATGGAAAAACTTAAGATCAATATGATGAGAAAGAAGACTTTCTTTTTGATCTAGTAGAAGAAATGAATGATCCAGGACTAAGAAAAAAATGTATAGAAAAACTTAAAGAAGAATTTCAGCCCTACCCTATAAAAAAGAATTCTCAGCCTTCCAGAAATCATTAAAGAAAAAGAACGAGAAAAAAAAATAAAATCAGACCCAATTTATAAGCTTAACCAAGAAATTGAACAAATAAAACAAGATATCAGAATACTTCAGTCACGAATAAAAGAAGCAGAAAAGGAGGAAGAGATACAAATAAACAAGGAAAAGGAATACTTCAAGAAAACGATTACATAGACGAAATTGCAATAAAACCTCTTAGATGGTATATCAGCATTACCCTTAAAATCAAAAATGAAATCAAAACACTTTGCGCCCTAATAGACTCAGGAGCAGATATAAATAGTGTCCCAGAAGGACTTTTCTCTGAAAATTTTGGAGAATAAACCTCAGAAAAGATACTTACAGCAGACAGTAAAAACCTTCAAGTAAAATATAAATACCCAGAAACGTATGTCTGCCAGGATGACATACAACTTGAAACCCCCTTTCATGTCATCAAAAATGTTCAGTCAACTACAGTAGGAATGCCATTCTTAACACTATTTCACAAAATAGAAATCGATAAAATGGCATGACTGCCCAGATTTCAAATAAACAACTTTATTTTAGATTTTTTATAAAATCTTGTGTTTTTTTTCAAAAAGAACTTTTCAAAAGATTTTCAGCCTACAAAAACTACTCAGCATCTTAGCCTATCTATAGCCCAATACTATTCCAAACCTAGTCCACATATATGGAAATTAAACCTCTTGCTTCTCAATCCAATAGTCCACAGACTTTTTAGCCTGCTTTAACCAGAACCCAGATCCAGTCCACAGCTTTGGCCCAAAAACTCCAGTCTCATTATTTTTCAGCAGTACTATTGTCACACATGTCTCACACGAGACCCTAGCCTCATCAGCACTATTCTCATTAGCACTATCATTGCACACTTCACAACAAAGTCACCCATGTGACTCCTTGGCCCTACCATAGTATGTGACTCTTCATCTTTTTTAAGTCACCCATGTGACTCCTCGGCCCTACCAAAGGCATCCCCTCAGATGCACGCTCCTCAGACTTATCCTCCAGCACAACAGCCACAATCAACCAGACATTGACACAACAGTTCACACATATGAAGCTACAGCAGCAACAGCCAGTCAGAATATGCCAACTCATATGAAGGACTTTTCTGGTATTAGAGCACTGTTACGGGAAGTAACTCAAGAGCAGCCGCACATGTGCTGCAGTGCTCAAAGGATAGCAAAGCCAGCTGTCCTAAATCAGACGTCCTGCCCCAAACCTAAAACCAATACTGGATTTCAACCCATTTGAAGTCCGCAGAAGCAAGCCAGCCAGCTGTCAGCTGTCCCCAAGGACAGACCTTATCAAAGCCAGCCAGCCAGCTGTCCCCAAGGACAGACATACTTTATCAAAGCAAGCCAGCCAGCTGTCCCCAAGGACAAACCTTGTCGAAGCCAGCCAGCCAGCTGTCCCCAAGGACAGACAGACTTTATCAAAGCCAGCAAACCAGCTGTCCCCAAGGACAGAAATAATTGAAGACCAGCCAGATCACTTTTGGATTTCAAAGGAAGTGAAGTCCGCACCAACCACTCCGAACTCCAACCAGTCTGAAGTCCGTCCAGACCAGTCTATAAACGGATAGCCCTCAACCTGTGAGAGGCATCCGCATTCATCAACAATCATTACCCATCATCCATGTTCATGACCCTTAAACCTCCACCATAATCACCTAACCCTCATTCATGATCACTAAAAGCCCATTAAACTCCACTAAGTCTCCACCAAGAGCCACTCACCTCCACCCATATTCCACTCAAGCTCCACTAAACCTCCACCAAAGCTCCACTCACCTCCACCCATATTCCACTCAAGCTCCACTAAACCTCCACCAAAGCTCCACTCACCTCCACCCATACTCCACTCAAGGTCCACTCACCTCCACTCAAACTCCACTCCCCTCTCCACTAAGGCCTATAAAACCCTCCATCCATCCTCATACTTTCACACATTCACTCCTCCCTTAACTCTTCCATTCACCCAAGAACTCCTTAGCCTTCATCCATGAAAATCCCTAAGCCTCCATGAAAATCCCTAAGCCTTCACCCATAGTAAATAAACATCCCTAACCTCACCACCCATGGCCAACCACCCTTCATCCTTAGCCTTCCATCATCCAAGCACCTACCTTCATTCCTAAACACCTAACACCTTCATCAGTTCCCATTCTTAAATTAGAAATTAGTCACTCAGATCCCAGGCCTCTCAAAATGGTATCAGAGCCATGTTTGGCTAATTTCCTCTCTTTTTCAGTCAGAGCCGAGTCCGGCTACCCTGTCAAGGCCAACTCGGGCCATCCTCATGTAATCTCTCAGTTGTAAGCTTTCAAGCTTTTAAGTTGTAAGTCTCTCCAGACTTAAGAAATCCAGTACCAGTTGTTCATTTCTGTGCAAGATTTAAACTTGTTTTCATCAGTATTTCAGCTGCATTATTTTATGCTTATGTGCAAAAATTCTCTTTTCCGGGGGAGAAGGGGGTTATGGGAGCAGTCTAGCCTCAGTCTAGCCTTTCCTTTTTATGCATACATCTCTCCTTTTTATTTTCAGTATGTTTTTCCTTTTCCTTTTCTTAAATAAAAAGCATCACGCCTCCTGAGCGGACATATGCAAATATGTCTATGACGGGAGTAATGAGCCCCTGGCCAGACGTGAGCTTTTAGATCTAAGAAAACTATTTTTACAATAGTTGTTTTACAATTTTAAATTATGCTATCTAATTTTTGCACAAAAGCACAGCACCAATTCTTAGCAAAAAATTGTGGTTATAAAAATCAGTTAGATTAAACCCTGACTTTACCCTTCCAGTAAAGGGACAGGGTGTTAGGAAACATAGTTCTTTAACTCTTAGCATATTAGGTGGAAAACCTTTAGTTAAGCAGGCCTCTTAGTTATCCACCAGGTTCTTAGGATATGATGACCAGGAGACCGAGGTCGTTGGTAAGCGTAAGACTGGCAGAAAGGAGCGTAAGACCAGCAGTGTTCCCGGCAGTGTTCCTGACTCATTATCAACCCTTAGAAAGCAGTGGAACAAATAATTAAGAGATTAACTAAAGTTTAGAAGCTTAAAATGTTAAAGGGTTAGAGAACTATGAACCCTAAACACCCGAACCTAAACCAAAAGAAGTCCTAAACATGTTAAGACAAATTATGAGAAATGAACTTTTTAATCAGTTAAAAGACAAACCTATAGCCTTAAAAGAATATGAAATAAACAAAGAACAGATCAAGGCAGATTTTCTATCAGAACAAAATAAAGAAAAAAGAGAATGGCTCTTTGAGACCATAAATACAGAAGAAAGAGAGACCCTTAAACAAGAATACTATAGTTATATGAAAGAACTAAGACTAGAGATTCCTTACTTTGTATGGCTTAAGGTAGCATGCCAAAATAAGGAAATCAAGAATAAGTACTTAAAATGGCTAGAAATACAAGACCAACACCCTTTCAAATCATTGGGAGTAATTAATTCAGAAGATAACTCTCTTAGAAGAAGAAATTATTATAAGGATCAGACCCTAAAATATCCTCAAAGAAGACAGTCAAACCAAGAAAAACCCGATAGTAACAATAAAGAATCAATCCAACAAAATGAAACAGAGACGCTAAGATCAGACAAGAAGAAAACCCCAAAATAAGATTAGTTAAACAACCTAAACTAGAAAACGAACAAATAAGACAAGAAATTAAAAAAGTACAGTCAAAAATACAAAATCTAAAAAAATCAAATAAGTGAAAAGAAGAATCCTTAGAGAAAGACCAGAAAAAGAACAAGAAGATCATACTACGATAATTGAAAGACAAAAGTGGCACATTAAAGTGAATCTAGTAGTCAAAAATGAGATTAGGGAAACCTATGCTTTAGTAGACTCAGGAGCAGACATGAATTGCATTCCAGAGGAACTATTTCCTAGAAAATATTATGAAGAAACCATGGAAAAACTCTATACAGCCAACAGTAAAAATCTTAAAGTAAAATATAAAATTCCAGATGTGCATGTCTGCCAAGACAACATTGCTTTAAAACAACTTTCATTGTAGTTAAAGATATCCAAACAGTCATTCTAGGTACCCCGTTTCTAACACTCCTCTATGAACTAGAGATTAATAAGAAAGGTATAACCACCTATGTCTTAGAAAACCCAGTCACCTTCAAATTCGTAAGCCCCGTTGAACTCAAAAAGATTAACCAACTAAAAGATTCCAGCCAAAAGATACAGTCCTTGAAGGATAAAAAACAACTTAAAGAAGAAATAAAGACAAATAGAATAGAAGAACAACTACATCTAGAATCATGGAAAACTAAAATAAAAGATATTCAAGAAAAATTAGAAAAATAATTGTGCAGCCAAAACCCTACAGCCTTCTGGAATAGAAAGAAGCACCAGGTCAGCTTGCCTTACATTAAAGACTTCAAAGAAACTAATATCCCGACAAAGGCCAGACCAATTCAGATGAACCTAGAACTATTAGAATATTGTAAAAAGGAGATAGCAGATCTCTTAGACAAAAGACTTATTAGACCAAGCAAGTCTCCATGGTCATGTTCAGCCTTCTATGTCCAGAAAGCTTTGGAATTAGAAAGAGGAACACCTAGATTAGTCATAAATTATAAACCTTTGAATAAAGTTTTATAATGGATTAGATATCCCATACCTAATAAAAAAGACTTATTATCCAGACTATAAAGCAAAGATATTTTCCAAGTTCGACATGAAATCAGGATTCTGGCAGATACAAATAACTGAAGAAGATAGATACAAAACAGCGTTCACTGTACCATTTGGACATTACGAATGGAATGTAATGCCTTTTGGTTTAAAATATGCCCCTAGCGAATTCCAGAACATGATGAATGAAATTTTTAATCAATTTACCCAGTTCATAATAGTTTATATAGATGACGTCCTTATCTTCTCAGAAGATCTAGAAAAACATGTTAAACACATTAGACTCTTTCACAATTTAGCAAACAAAATGGGCTAGCAATCTTAGCACCCAAGATCAAAATCTTTCAGACCAAAGTCAGATTTCTAGGGCACTATATTTATCTAGGAACTATCAAACCCATAGAAAGGTCGATAGAATTCGCAGATAAATTTCCAGATGAAATCAAAGAAAAAACCCAATTACAACGATTTCTAGGATGCCTTAATTATGTCTCAGACTTTATCCCAAATATCAGGATCACTCTAGAACCCCTGTACGCTCAGCTTAGAAAAAAGAAAAAAGGATGGACAGAAGAACATACCAAAGTAGTCAAAAAAGTAAAAACTATAGTCAAAAACCTTCCTTGCTTAGAATTACTAGACCCGGCAGCCTTAGTAATAGTAGAGACAGATGCCTCAGAAATAGGATTTGGAGGAATACTCAAACAAAAAAACCCATAACAAAGAAACATTAGTCAGATATCACTCGGGAATATGGATTTTTTGTTTTGGGTTTTTTGTTTGAGTATTCCTCCAAATCCTATTTCTGAGGCATCTGTCTCTACTATTACTAAGGCTGCCGGGTCTAGTAATTCTAAGCAAGGAAGGTTTTTGACTATAGTTTTTACTTTTTGACTACTTTGGTATGTTCTTCTGTCCATCCTTTTTTCTTTTTCTAAGCTGAGCGTAAGGGGTTCTAGAGTGATCCTGATATTTGGGATAAAGTCTGAGACATAATTAAGGCATCCTAGAAATCGTTGTAATTGGATTTTTTCTTTGATTTCATCTGGAAATTTATCTGCGAATTCTATCGACCTTTCTATGGGTTTGATAGTTCCCAGATAAATATAGTGCCCTAGAAATCTGACTTTGGTCTGAAAGATTTTGATCTTGGGTGCTGAGATTGCTAGCCCATTTTGTTTTGCTAAATTATGAAAGAGTCTAATGTGTTTAACATGTTTTCTAGATCTTCTGAGAAGATAAGGACGTCATCTATATAAACTATTATGAACTGGGTAAATTGATTAAAAATTCCATTCATCATGTTCTGAAATTCGCTAGGGGCATTTTTTAAACCAAAAGGCATTACATTCCATTCATAATGTCCAAATGGTACAGTGAACGCTGTTTTGTATCTATCTTCTTCAGTTATTTGTATCTGCCAGAATCCTGATTTCATGTCGAACTTGGAAATATCTTTGCTTTATATAGTCTGGATAACAAGTCTTTTTTATTAGGTATGGGATATCTAATCCATTCTAAAACTTTATTCAAAGGTTATAATTTATGACTAATCTAGGTGTTCCTCTTTCTAATTCCGAAGCTTTCTGGACATAGAAGGCTAAACATGACCATGGAAACTTGCTTGGTCTAATAAGTCTTTTGTCTAAGAGATCTGCTATCTCCTTTTTACAATATTCTAATAGTTCTAGGTTCATCTGAATTGGTCTGGCCTTTGCCGGGATATTAGTTTCTTTGAAGTCTTTAGTGTAAGGCAAGCTAACCTGGTGCTTCTTTCTATTCCAGAAGGCTGTAGGGTCTTGGCTGCACAATTCTTTTTCTAATTTTTCTTGAATATCTTTTATTTTAGTTTTTCATGATTCTAAATGTAGTTGTTCTTCTATTCTATTTGTCTTTATTTCTTCTTTAAGTTGTTGTTTTTTATCCTTCAAGGATTGTATCTTTGGCTGGAATCTTTTAGTTGGTTAATCTTTTGAGTTCAACGGGGCTTACGAATTTGAAGGTGACTGGGTTTTCTAAGACATAGGTGGTTATACCTTTCTTATTAATCTCGAGTTCATAGAGGAGTGTTAGAAACGGGTACCTAGAATGACTGTTTGGATATCTTTAACTATAATGAAAGTTGTTTTAAAGCAAATGTTGTCTTGGCAGACATGCACATCTAGAATTTTATATTTTACTTTAAGATTTTTACTGTTGGCTGTATAGAGTTTTTCCATGGTTTCTTCATAATATTTTCTAGGAAATAGTTCCTCTGGAATGCAATTCATGTCTGCTCCTGAGTCTACTAAAGCATAGGTTTCCCTAATCTCATTTTTGACTACTAGATTCACTTTAATGTGCCACTTTTGTCTTTCAATTATCGTAGTATGATCTTCTTGTTCTTTTTCTGGTCTTTCTTCTAAGGATTCTTCTTTTTATTTTGATTTTTTTAGATTTTGTATTTTGACTGTACTTTTTTAATTTCTTGTCTTATTTGTTCGTTTTCTAGTTTAGGTTGTTTAACTAATCTTATTTTGGGGTTTTCTTCTTGTCTGATTGATCTTAGCGTCTCTGTTTCATTTGTTGGATTGATTCTTTATTGTTACTGTCGGGTTTTTCTTGGTTTGACTGTCTTCTTTGAGGATATTTTAGGGTCTGATCCTTATAATAATTTCTTCTTCTAAGAGTTATCTTCTGAATTAATTACTCCCAATGATTTGAAAGGGTGTTGGTCTTGTATTTCTAGCCATTTTAAGTACTTATTCTTGATTCCTTATTTTGGCATGCTACCTTAAGCCATACAAAGTAAGGAATCTCTAGTCTTAGTTCTTTCATATAACTATAGTATTCTTGTTTAAGGGTCTCTCTTCTTCTGTATTTATGGTCTCAAAGAGCCATTTTCTTTTTTCGTTATTTTATTCTAATAGAAAATCTGCCTTGATCTGTTCTTTGTTTATTTCATATTCTTTTAAGGCTATAGGTTTGTCTTTTAATTGATTAAAAAGTTTATTTCTCATAATTTGTCTTAACATGTTTAGGACTTCTTTGGTTTAGGTTCGGGTGTTTAGGGTTCATAGTTCTCTAACCCTTTAACATTTTAAGCTTCTAAACTTTAGTTAATCTCTTAATTATTTGTTCCACTACTTTCTATGGGTTGGATGATGGGTAATGATTGTGGATGAATGCGGATGCCTCTCACAGGTTGAGGGCTATCCGTTTTATAGACTGGTCTGGACGGACTTCAGACTGGTTGGAGTCCGGAGTGGTTGGTGCGGACTTCACTTCCTTTGAAATCCAAAAGTTATCTGGCTGGTCTTCAATTATTTCTGTCCTTGGGGACAGCTGGTTGGCTGGCTTTGATAAAGTCTGTCTGTCCTTGGGGACAGCTGGCTGGCTGGCTTCGACAAGGTCTGTCCTTGGGGACAGCTGGCTGGCTTGCTTTGATAAAGTATGTCTGTCCTTGGGGACAGCTGGCTGGCTGGCTTTGATAAGGTATGTCCTTGGGGACAGCTAGACAGCTGGCTGGCTTGCTTCTGCGGACTTCAGATGGGTTGAAATTCAGTATTGGTTTTAGGTTTGGGGCAGGACGTCTGGATTTAGGACAGCTGGCTTTGCTATCCTTTGAGCACTGCAGCACATGTGCGGCTGCTCTTGAGTTACTTCCCGTAATAGTGCTCTAATACCAGAAAAGTCCTTCATATGAGTTGGCATATTTCGACTGGTTGTTTCTGTTGTAGCTTCATATGTGTGAACTGTTGTGTCAATGTCTGGTTGATTGTGGCTGCTGTGCTGGAGGATAAGTCTGAGGAGCGTGCATCTGAGGGGATGCCTTTGGTAGGGCCGAGGAGTCACATGGGTGACTTAATAAGGCTGAGGAGTCACATGGTTGATTGTGGATGCTGTGCTGGAGGATAAGTCTGAGGAGCGTGCATCTGAGGGGATGCCTTTGGTAGGGCCGAGGAGTCACATGGGTGACTTAATAAGGCTGAGGAGTCACATGGGTGACTTGAAAAAGATGAAGAGTCACATACCATGGTAGGGCCAAGGAGTCACATGGGTGACTTTGTTGTGAAGTGTGCCATGATAGTGCTAATGATAATAGTGCTGATGAGGCTGGGGGTCTCGTGCGAGACATGTGTGATAATAGTACTGCTGGAGTCACATGCGTGACTTGTGCGACAATAGTGAGACTGGAGTTGCTGAAAATAGTGAGACTGAAGTTTTTGGGCCAAAGTTGTGAACTGGATCTGAGTTTGGAATAGTATTGGGCTACATTATGTCATAGTCTTCATATGGATCCTGGGCATCCTGTAGATATAGTTGGTCTGTTGGCTTAGGCTGGGATGAACTGATATCCTCCTTCTCATCAGAGTCTCCTAGCTGTGATAATTCTTCTAGTAATTTTTTCTTTAGTTCCTTTTTGTTAGGAGTTTTACTTGAAGAAGGAGAAGTTGTAGTTTTCTCTGGGACAGGTTTTTCTATTTTTGGGAATTGTCTGGGGCTATCATAAGTAACTAGCCATCGGCTGATGTTACTTAATGATAATCTTTCTCCGGATTGAAAGTTTTTCCACCACTTGATCCTAAATCGTCTTTCTAGGATAAGTGGATACTGTTGATCAAGGGATCTACTAACAGCAAAATCCCATCCAGCAATCCATGGAACTTGAAATTCAATTGTGAACATCAAAGTTTTGTTTCCATAATGGGTTGTTTTGAGTCGATCGTGGAAATAAACCCATGCTGATAATGCTGGTTCTGGAATTATTCTTTTGTTATCCTAAAGTAGGTCCACCAATCATGAATCCAGCTTGGGATTCTTTTGTCTATCTTTGGACTGAAGTTGAGGAACCAACTATGGTCTGTGGGCTTAAGATAGAAAGCCTTATACCAGGCTTCCTGATAGTCAAAATAGTTGTATTGAGAAGGCTGGTATTTTTGAGAAAAGGTTCTGGGTTGATATGGGTTTCCCCATTCTTGTTTAGTCATAAACTTCTTAATTTTACATTTTGAGTGGGCGATTGCCTCTGAGTTCTGTTCTGATGTATGGGTTATTTCAGCTGAGTCTGTATCGACTAAGATAAACTCATAGTATTCCTGGGTTTTAAGGGGATTTTGAAATCCTTTGGGTAGGTGGTATTGCATGATTTTTCCATTAATCGAAGGGAAAATTCTGGACAGCTTGGGGGTTTGGTTGTCTCCTATCTCGTCTGGTTCTAAGAGTTTAACGGTAAGAGAACAATTCTTGCTATAATATGGGTTGAACATGGGAGACTTGGAAGGACTAGACCTAGTCTGCTCAGTAGTAGTACTGGGACTAGGAGGCGACCGCTTTAGAGTTGCTTGGGAATAGGTTTGAGATGGCGAGACTAAGGCTGAATATTGAGGTCTAAGAGGGAGAAGAGTTCTGGGTGGAGTTAATACTGAGTATGGGTTACTGAGAGGGATTGGAACTATTGATTTTGCATAGGATGCTTTTGTTCTGGGTCTGTCTGACATCTTGTTCCTGCAAGCAATCCATGAAATCAACCAAGATGATGAAGGAAATGTAACTTACACTTTCAGAAGATCCTACAGCCTTAGAACATCTAGGACACCTAAGACAGAACCTGGAGAAACTAGTAATAGAAACTTAAAGCTTAAGGGCGTAGACCTAGAACCCAACATTCCAAACCTATACTATGAAAATGACTACTCTCCAACTTACTCCCAAATGAGAGATGGAATACCTAACCAGCTGAACATGATCTCAAAAGGTAAAGAGAAGATTAGAGAAGATTTTCTATCAGAACAAAACAAAGAAAACAGAAAATGGCTCTTTGAAACCATAAATACAGAGGAAAGAGAGTCTATTAAACAAGAATATTATAATTTCATAAACGAGTTAAGACTAGAAATTCCTTACTTTATATGGCTTAAGGTAGCATGTAAAAATAAGGAAATCAAAGACAGGTACTTAATATGGCTCAGAGCTAGAGAAACCAATAACCAACACCCTGCCAAATCATTAGGGGTAATTTGGAAAACTACAGACAATAGATTTTCTTGGGTGCTGAGATTGCTAGCCCATTTTGTTTTGCTAATTGTGAAAGAGTCTAATGTGTTTAACATGTTTTTCTAGATCTTCTGAGAAGATAAGGACGTCATCTATATAAACTATTATGAACTGGGTAAATTGATTAAAAATTTCATTCATCATGTTCTGGAATTCGCTAGGGGCATTTTTTAAACCAAAAGGCATTACATTCCATTCGTAATGTCCAAATGGTACAGTGAACGCTGTTTTGTATCTATCTTCTTCAGTTATTTGTATCTGCCAGAATCCTGATTTCATGTCGAACTTGGAAAATATCTTTGCTTTATATAGTCTGGATAACAAGTCTTTTTATTAGGTATGGGATATCTAATCCATTCTAAAACTTTATTCAAAGGTTTATAATTTATTCTAAAACTTTATTCTAAAACTCCTTAGCCTTCATCCATGAAAATCCCTAAGCCTCCATGAAAATCCCTAAGCCTTCACCCATAGTAAATAAACATCCCTAACCTCACCACCCATGGCCAACCACCCTTCATCCTTAGCCTTCCATCATCCAAGCACCTACCTTCATTCCTAAACACCTAACACCTTCATCAGTTCCCATTCTTAAACTTAGAAGGTCATGGGCTTGGCGTAAGAGGCTTTGGATCTGGGCTTTTCTGACATTTTGTTCCTGTAAGGAATTCTCTGGTTAAAAAGTCTGGTAGGCTGTTTTACACAATATTTAACTCAGAGTCACACTTCATAATAGTTTACATTGATGACGTATTAATCTTCTCAGAAGACTTAAGACAACATGTCAAACACATTAGACAATTTCATAATTTAGCAAAACAAAATGGTTTAGTAATTTTCAGCTCCTAAGATTAAAATCTTCCAGACTAAAATAAGATTTTTAGGACACTATATATATCATGGCACCATTAAACCCATTGAAAGATCTGTAGAATTTGCAGACAAATTTTCAGACAAAATTAGAGAAAAAACTCAATTACAAAGATTCCTAGGATGCCTTAACTATGTAGCAGACTGTATATCTTTTTTCCTAAAAAGTCTAACACTGGTTTGTCCGTTTTCTAGTTTAATGTCTAGATCATGTTCTGCGATTTTTACCCTTCGTTCCTCAAAAAGGCTAAAGCTTCCTTTCTTATATATCTGGTTATATTTAATTATTGGAAATTTTTTATTTGTTATATCGATTTCTGTTGCTGATACTGACCTATTTAATACATTAATGGTTTCTTCTGGATAAAAGTCTTGATCTCGGGTTTCATTATCTTCTAAGCTTTCTGTCTCATCTAGCCTTTGAGTTCTAGTTAATCTTTTAATTATGCTATTCATTTTGGCGCCTAGGGATGACGGGAACACTGCCGGGAACACTGCCAGACTTACGCTCTTCTGCTGGCCTTACGCTTACCATCGGCCTTACGCTTACCAACGTTTCCTCCTAATAGCCTATTGAACAGCTTAATTAAAGTTTCAACCATTGTTCTAAGACTTTTTGAGCTTAAAGATAGGAGGCTAGTGAATCCTAGGATCCTGACTTTTTCCCGTAAGAACCATAAATGTTAAATAAGACTATGAGTTTCTTAAATCTCAAAGATCTCGTCCGGCCGTAGCTCATTACTCCCATGGGTCGTAAGTGTACTTTTGTACACCCGCTCAGGAGACGAGATGCTTTTGGATTTTTGAGACTTGACACTGTTGTGTGTATGTGTGCGTGAAGATCTAACATGGCTCTGATACCATTTAGGTGTGACTCCTCACCTCTATCCCATCACTACCACCAATTATTGTCCTTTCCACCCTGTTCCTGAAATCATTATTGTCCTGCCCTACTGTTCATTCAGAACGATTCTCAACAATTATTGTCCTTAATCACTATTCACACTATTCCCTACTGGTCATTCAGGACGATTCTCGGTAATTATTGTCCTGGATCACTGTTTATCACTATTCACCACCACTATTCACCACTTTTTCGGCTATAAAAAGAGGCCGAAACCTCTCATTCAGTCATCCGCCTCCATTACCCATTCCATCTACTTAGAATCCTCCATTAGCCTTCATCCGCACCATGCTTCACTCAATACCCTACAGTCCACTCAATCCTCAGAACCAATATCCATAACCTCATGACTCCCTTCATCTCCTAGGACCTTCTTACCTTTACCAGCCTTACCTATGAACTCCTTGACATGATAACCTGCATAAACTCCCAGAAAACCTCAGACCCTGAACTTAAGCTTATCTACCAAGAGTTTATCAGCCTTGTCATTAAAACCCTGCAGTATCACTCCGAACAAATAGTCCACCAAATAGACCACCTTACTACTCAGACAATCATAAGCCAAGCAGAAGAGTTCTACAAACAGTTTGACCTCAGACTATTCCCTAGCAACCTGTAACCAAAAATAAAAACCCAGTACCATGACTCCTTCCATGAAAAAACTCCTTGAAGAATGCCAAAAACCTTGAAACTTATAGACTCCCTGCTCAAAACAAATCCAAACCTACTACCAGTTCTCCAAAAGATCATAGACAGCACTACCTGGACTATCATGGCTATAGAAGATCATGATAACCAGTATCTCGACTACAGACAGATCCAAGGAAGACTGTAACAAATTTCCAACAGCCAGTTTCATGTAAAAATCTTTTACCAAGCTTTTATAAAGAATTGTTAAGCTTTTAATTTTGTGTAAAGCCGTCAGTTTCTGTCTTCAGTTTTTATATAATGTACTTTGTAAGCTTAATATAACCTTTGTTATTATAAGAAGACTTAGCTTTTCCAAAAAATTACTATTTAGTACTGTTCATTACTGTTCATTTTTACTATTCATCGCACTCTGTTTTATGGAATTTTCATCTGTATCTCATTCCGCACCTAAATGGAAAAATCGCACACTAAAAGAAATGATGAATGCTATATTGATAAATTTTAGTACACTACAGAATTTATGGAAAGAAGCAATTCTCTCAGCAAATCATATTCTGAATAAGATGCTTCTTAAGAAGAAGGATGCTACTCCATATGAGTTATAGAAAGGAAAGAAGCTTTCTTACAATTACTTAAGAGTGTGGGGGTGTCTAGTTAAAGTAGTTATTCCAGACCCTAAAAAGGTCAAAATAGGACCTAAAATTATTGATCATTATGAATGGAGTCACTTAATAGTTAATAGTAAAATAAGATCAATCATAAATAAAGTTAAATGTAGACCAAGTCATTACAGTGACTCCATTCATAATGACATTTCTATTGAAAACTATTTCAAGAACTCCTAATGCCAGAACTGGAACTAATCTTCCATCACTGACATTAAGGAATCTTTCATTGTCCTCAAATCCTCTTCCCCGTCACCGGCGAAGATTGCTGATCTAGAGGGTTGCTTCCCAGACGTTGTCCAGATTCCTTCCGCGTTGCTGGACTCGTCTGGTGCTTGCTGGAAGGAGAGAGCCATTATTGCTCGGACGTTCCACCGTTGGATTCCACCGGAAGCCTTCATCCGGGAATTCAGGCGCGCGAGCATCTCCGGTGAAATCCATCCTGTATGTCTTGCTCATCGATGCTTTATTTTTTGGTTTGAGCACTCTGGTGCCAAGGATTTGGTGCTAGCTCGCCCGTGGGTTGTCAATGGGGAGCTTGTAGCTACAGAGAATTGGCATCCTGAATTTATTCCGGCCAGCGACTCAGTCTCCGCGGTCCTCCTCTGGGTTCGCCTGCCTACTCTGCCCTTGGAGTTCTGGAGTGACGCTGTGCTTGAAGCTATCCTGGTGCCGGCAGGGCAGTTCGTCTTCTCTGATCCAACCACTCAGGCTTTGTCCAGGGGCGCATTTGCCAGAGCTTGTCTCATAGTGGATCTTCGACGACCACTCTGGCCTGGTGTGAGAGTTCAGGGTTCGGACTCTCCATTCTGGCAGCAATTCCAGTATGAGCACCTGGCTGGAATCTGCCCCTGCTGTGGTTCTCTTCATCTCTCTGGCCCCTGTTCCTCGTCGTCTGAGTCTTGGATGCTGAGCAGGCTTCGTCGGGAAATTTGTTTGGCCCCTGGATGTCAGTTTATCGTCATCGGATCTCCTCTGCTTCCGTGAGAAAGGAAGCTGAGCAAGCTGCTGGGTCCCCCCCTGTTGTCCCGGTTCCCCCTTCGTCTGCAGCAGATAGGAATGGAGCTTCGGCTAATGGGTGGTCTTCTCCTGGCAAGATGGCTCACCGGCGCTCCCTCAAGGCTGACAAGGTCCGTGACGGTGTCGCCGTGGCCCCATGGCAGCTCTCGGGTGGTTTAGAATTATCAAGGAAAGCTAGAGCTGAGAAGTCTTCAAGGAAGACTGCTTCTGATGGTGTGTCGGTTGGGAGCTCCCATGCCGGTTTGGATGCTACAGTGAATCCTGATGTTCAGATACATGCTGCCTCTCTTAAGGTGACTTCTGAACTTCATTTACTGAAATCAAAGAATCCTTTTTCCCTCTTAGCTATGGGCAATGTGGATTGTGGGCCAGTGGCCAGGTTGGATGCCAATCCGGGTCCTTCCAAGCGGGCTAGGCCGGAGGAATCCCTTCACATGCGATCTACTTCTAAAAATGGGAATAGGAAAGGGAAGGGTAGCTATTCTAAGTCCAAGGACATGAAGACGATGCAATCCATTTCTGATCCTCTGATCCCGGGCAAGGTTCCTATCAATTTGGTTGGAGGGTCAGATAAGGCCTCTTGTAGTCAAGTCACTTATCGTGGTGTGAACTTGAGTCAGTCATCTAAGGGTGAGATCCGTCACCATGATTCGATCCTAGCTGGCCTCAAGTCGGCTATTATGGATCAGTCCATGGAATTAGCTCTCCCTGTTACGGAATCCCGATCTTCGGATTCTATGTCTGAGGTAGGCTCCCACGGGGTTGACAATATCCAACTGGATTGCACTACCCAGACGGTAGTTAATGATATGATGTCTATTGGGCATTCTTCTGACCAGGCTATGGTGGATGACCAGGGCGGGTCCCACCCTCCCCTCTTTACTAAATGAAGATCCTTATTTGGAATGTCAGAGGAGCTCGAAAACCTTCTTTTCGATCTTCCTTTGGTAGACTGATGCAGATATACAATTGTGATATATGTATTCTTCTGGAGACCTGGTTATCGGGGGACAATCTTGTCCGGTTTCAGAGACAAGCTTCCAGAATGTGGTCCTCTTATGCTGTGGAGTCTAGTGGCCTATCTGGTGGGATGGTGGCTTTCTGGAGGCATTCTTCGATTACAGTGACGGCTTTTCACCAGTGTAATCAGCAGATCTCTCTTCTTGTTTTTGAGGGCTCGTCCAACCCTTGGCTCTTATTGGGAGTTTATGCTAGTACAGATTTCAGGGAATGGCGTGCTCTATGGGCTGAGAGTCTCTCCCTTCTTGATCAAGGCATTCTTGCTATCATGGCTGGCGACTTTAATTGCATTACTGCTGCTAATGAAAAGCGTGGCGGTAGGCGGGTTATGGAGTCACCTGCTATATCGGAGTTTAGATCCTTCATATCCTCAGCTGGTCTATTGGACCTCGGTTTCTTGAGATCCCAATTTACCTGGTGTAACAATCGCCAGGGGTCGACTAGAATTTGGGAAAGACTGGATAGAGCCTTGGCCACTGTTCAATGGACCCAGATGTTCCCCTCTGCAAATGTCACTCACCTGCCTCGCATTGCCTCCGATCACTGTCCTATCTTGATCTCTACTGTCACTGATTCTCTGCGGCAGCATCAGTTTAGATTTGAGCAGTTCTGGAGTTCCTACCCCTCGGCTCGGTCTATTGTTGGTCAGGTTTGGCATTCAGAAGAAAACAATGTAAAGGTCTTAATACAAGGCTTTACTGGAATGTTAGAAGGATGGTGGAGTAGATATCTTACACAACAAGACAGAGACAATATACTAAATAGTAGAAAAATTTTAGTAAAACCAAACTCTTCAGAAATCACAGAAGAATCAAATGCTACAGAAACATTGATCCATGCCATTTACAGGCATTTCATAGGGTCACGAGACCGCAAACAAGAAAATAACAAAATTCTTTTAATGAAGCTTAAATGTTCCAAAATGCAAGACTTTAGATGGTACAAAGACACTTTCCTTTGTAGAGTATTAGAAAGAGAAGACTGCAACTCTCCCTTTTGCAAAGAAAAGTTTATTTCAGGACTACCCAGACTTTTCTCAGAAAAGGTAAGCGAGGCATTAATAGAAGAATGTGGAGGCAATATCATATGGGAAAAAGTTACCTATGGAGACATTAGCAATATCATTCAACGAACTGCTTTAAAACATGCACAGAAATACAGCTCCAGTCTAAATTAAAGAAAGAGGAAGAAACTTCAAGAAAAGAACTAGGAGGTTTATGTAAACAATACGGATACGAAGCCTTAACTCCACCTTCAAAAAAGGAACAGAAAGTCAATAGAAAAACCATATACCCCAAAACCTATAGATCTCGGTTCAATAGACAAAATGAATACCCACGATGGAAAAAAAGGAAACTAAGCAAACAGAAACCCAGAAAGCCTCCCCTATGGAATAAAGGAAAAAGAGAATCTAATCCAAAACAAGAAAATGCTCCAATATGTTTCGGTTGTGGAGAGAAGGACATTACAAGAGAAACTGTAGAATATCTCAGATCAGGAATTAGACATCCCTAATAAACAAAAAGAAGAAATAGTAAAAATTTGCTCTCAAACAACGAGGATAACTATTCCTCGGAAGAAGAGGGAAACACTCCAGAAGAACAAATCCAACTAATTGAAGAAAATAGTTCCTCAGAAACATAAAGATCTTCTTCATCCTACTTAGAAGGAATAAATCTATGTGGATGCATGGAAAAACTCAAAATCATATGATGAGAAAAGAAGATTTTCTTTTTGATCTAGTAGAAGAAATGAATGATCTAGGATTAAGAAAAAAATGTATAGAAAACTTAAAGAGGAATTTCAGCCCTACCCTAATAAAAAAAGAATTCTCAGCCTTCCAGAGATCATAAAAGAAAAAGAACGAAGAAGAAAAAAAATCAGACCCAATTTATAAGCTTAACCGAGAAATGAACAGATAAAAAAAAATATCAGAATACTTCAGTCAAGAATAAACAACTTTACTTTAGGTTTTTATAAAACCTTGTTTTTTATAAAACTCTTAGTAAGCAAGCCTGCTTTACCAAAAGAATTTTTTAAAAGATTTTTGAAAAAAGATTTTCAGCCTACAAAAATAACTCAGCATCTTAGCCTATCTGTAGCTCAATACTATTCCAAACCCAGTCCACATATATGGAAACTAAACCTCTTGCTTCCCAATCCAATAGTCCACAGACCTTTCAGCCTGCTTTTAACCAGAACCCAGATCCAGTCCATAACTTTGGCTCAAAAACTCCAGTCTCACTATTTTCAGCAGCACTCCTATCGCACAGATCACGCATGTGACCCCAGCAGTACTATTGTCACATATGTCTCGCACGAGACCCCCAGTCTCATTAGCACTATCATGGCACACTTCACAACAAAGTCACCATGTGACTCCTCGGCCTCTCCTCGGCCCTACCATGGTATGTGACTCTTCATCTTCTTCAAATCACCCATGTGACTCCTCAACCTTATCAGGTCACCCATGTGACTCCTCGGCCCTACCAAAGGTCTGCCTCTCAGACGCATGCTCCTCAGACTTATCCTCCAGCACAGCAGCTACAATCAACCAGATAATGACACTTCAGCAACACTTCAGCAATTGCAACAATGGCACCTATATCTCAGCCAGCCACAACAGCTCACACATATGAAGCTACAGCAACAACAGCCAGTCAGAATATGCCAACTCATATGAAGGACTTTTCTGGTATTAGAGCACTGTTACGGGAAGTAACTCAAGAGCAGCCGCACATGTGCTGCAGTACTCAAAGGATAGCAAAGCCAGCTGTCCTAAATCCAGACGTCCTGTCCCAAACCCAACCAATACTGGATTTCAACCTATTTGAAGTCCGCAGAAGCCAGCCAGCCAGCTGTCCCCAAGGACAGACAGACTTTATCGAATCCAGCCAGCCAGCTGTCCCCAAGGATATACAGACTTTATCGAATCCAGCCAGCCAGCTGTCCCCAAGGACAGACAGACTTTATCAAAGCCAGCCAGCCAGCTGTCCCCAAGGACAGACCTTATCAAAGATAGCCAGCCAACTGTCCCCAAGGACAGATAAACTTTATCAAAGCCAGCCAACCAGCTGTCCCCAAGGACAGATATAATTGAAGACCAGCCAGATCACCTTTCGGATTTCAAAAAAAGTAAAGTCCGCACCAACCACTCCGGACTCCAACCAGTCTGAAGTCCGTCCAGACCAGTCTATAAAATGGATAGCCCTCAACTTGTGAGAAGCATCCGCACTCATCCACAATCATTACCCATCATCCATGTCATGACCCTTAAACCTCCACCATAATCACCTAACCCTCATTCATGATCACTAAGAACCTATTTAAGCTCCACTAAGCCTCCACCAAGATTCCACTCAAACTCCTCTTAACCCCACTCAAGCTCCACTAAACCTCCACCAAAGCTCCACTCACCTCCACCCATACTCCACCAAGGTCCACTCACCTCCACTCAAACTCCACTCCCCTCTTCACTAAGGCCTCCACTTCCTCCAAGCTATCTATAAAACCCTCCACCCATCCTCATACCTTCACACATTCACTCCTCCCTTAATCTTTCCATTCACCCGAGAACTCCTTAGCCTTCATCCATGAAAATCCCTAAGCCTCCACCCATAGCTATTAAACCTCTCTAAGACTCCACCCATGGCTACCAAATATCACCATTCATAGCCTTAAACCATCTCTATCATCTACCTCTATCATTCCTAAACCCTTTCATCAAACTAGACAACCCAGATTTCCCAGACACATTCTATAGAAATTAGTCATTCAGATCTCAGGCCCTCAGAAATGGTATCAGAGCCAGGTTTGGCTAATTTCCTCTCTACCTCAGTCAAAGCCGAGTCTGGCTACCCTGTCAAGGCCAACTTGGGCCAACCTCATGTAATCTCTCAGTTGTAAGCTTTCAAGCTTTTTAAGTTGTAAGTCTCTCCAGACTTAAGAAATCCGGTATCAGTTGCTCATTTCTGTGCAAGATTTAAACTTGTTTCATCAGTATTTCAGCTGCTTTCTTTATGCTTATGTGCAAAATTTCTCTTTTCCGGGGAGAAGGGCATGGCAGTAGCAGTCTAGCCTAGTCTAGCCTCTCTAGCCTCTCCTTTTTATGCATACATTTCTCCTTTTTATTTCATGCAAGCATTATATTATTTTCAGTATGCTTTTCCTTTTCCTTAAATCAGAAGCATCACGCCTCCTGAGCGGACATATGCAAATATATCTATGACCCACGGGAGTAATGAGCCCCTTGGCTGGACATGAGCTTTCAGATCTAAGAAGAAAACTATTTTTACAATAGTTGTTTTACAGTGTTAAATTATGCTATTTAATTTTTGCACAAAAGCACAGCACCAATTCTTAGCATAAAAAATTATGGTTATAAAAATCAGATAGATTAAACCCTGACTTTACCCTTCCGGTTGAGGGACAGGGTGTTAGGAAACATAGTTCCCTAGCTCTTAGCATATTAAGTGAAAAAACTTTAGTTACGCGGGCCTCTTAGTTATCCATCAGGTTCTTAGGACATGATGACCAGGAGACCGAGGTCGTTGGTAAGCGTAAGACTGGCAGAAAGGAGCGTAGACCAGCAGTGTTCCCGGCAGTGTTCCTGACTCATCATCAACCCTTAGAAGCAATGGAACAAATAATTAGGAGATTAACTAAGGTTTAGAAGCTTAAAATGTTAAAGGTTAGAGACTTTGAATCCTAAACACTCGAACCTAAACCAAAGAAGTCCTAAACATGTTAAGACAAATTATGAGAAATGAACTTTTTAATCAATTAAAAGACAAACCCATAGCCTTAAAAGAATATGAAATAAACAAAGAACAGATCAAGGCAGATTTTTTATCATAACAAAATAAAGAAAAAGAAATGGCTCTTTGAGACCATAAATACAGAAGAAAGAGAGACCCTTAAACAAGAGTATTATAGTTGTATGAAAAAACTAAGACTAGAGATTCCTTACTTTGTATGGCTTAAGGTAGCATGCCAAAATAAGGAAATCAAGAATAAGTACTTAAAATGGCTAGAAATACAAGACCAATG
Source organism: Calamus simplicifolius (assembly GCA_900491605.1). NCBI lineage: Eukaryota > Viridiplantae > Streptophyta > Magnoliopsida > Arecales > Arecaceae > Calamus > Calamus simplicifolius. The sequence goes on from UESW01002320.1 coordinate 208,856, forward strand.
CCCTTTCAAATCATTGGGAGTAATTAATTCAGAAGATAACTCTCTTAGAAGAAGAAATTATTATAAGGACCAGACCCTATCCTCAATTAGAAGGAAGACAGTCCAAACCAAGAAAAACCCGACAGTAACAATAAAGAATCAATCCGACAAAATGAAACAGAGACGCTAAGACCAATCAGACAAGAAGAAAACCCCAAAATAAGATTAGTTAAACAACCTAAACTAGAAACGAACAAATAAGACAAGAAATTAAAAAAGTATAGTCAAAAATACAAAATCTAAAAAAATCAAATAAGGGAAAACAGAATCCTTAGAAGAAGGACCAGCAGAAAAAGAACAAGAAGATCATACTACGATAGTTGAAAGACAAAAGTGGCACATTAAAGTGAATCTAGTAGTCAAAAATGAGATTAGGAAAACCTATGCTTTAGTAGACTCAGGAGCAGACATGATTGCATTCCAGAAGAACTATTTCCTAGAAAATATTATGAAGAAACCATGGAAAAACTCTATACAGCCAACAGTAAAATCTTAAAGTAAATATAAAATTCCAGATGTGCATGTCTGCCAAGACAACGTTTGCTTTAAAACAACTTTCATTATAGTTAAAGATATCCAAACAGTCATTCTGGGTACACCGTTTCTAACACTCCTCTATGAACTAGAGATAGGTCATGACATGGATGATGGGTAATGATTGTGGATGAGTGCGGATGCTTCTCACAAGTTGAGGGCTATCCATTTTATAAGACATATGTGACAATAGTACTGCTGGGGTCACATGCGTGATCTGTGCGATAGGAGTGCTGCTGAAAATAGTGAGACTGGAGTTTTTGGGCCAAAGTTGTGGACTGGTTTGGAATAGTATTGGGCTACATTATGTCATAGTCTTCATATGGATCCTGGGCATCTGTAGATATAGTTGGTCTGTTGGCTTGGGCTGGGATGAACTGATATCCTCCTCCTCATCAGAGTCTCCTAGCTGTGATAATTCCTCTAGTAATTTTTTCTTTAGTTCCTTTTTGTTAGGAGTTTTACTTGAAGAAGGAGAAGTTGTAGTTTTTTCTGGGGCAGGTTTTTCTATTTTTGGGAATTGTCTGGGGCTATCATAAGTAACTAGCCATCGGCTGATGTTACTTAGTGATAATCTTTCTCCGGATTGAAAGTTTTTCCACCACTTGATCCTAAATCGTCTTTCTAGGATAAGTGGATACTGTTGATCAAGGGATCTACTAACAGCAAAATCCCATCCCACAATCCATGGAACTTGAAATTCAATTGTGAACATCATAGTTTTGTTTCCATAATGGGCTGTTTTGAGTCGATCGTGGAAATAAACCCATGCTGATAATGCTGGTTCTGGAATTATTTCTTTTGTTATCCCAAAGTAGGTCCACCAATCATGAATCCAGCTTGGGATTCTTTTGTCTATCTTTGGACTGAAGTTGAGGAACCAACTATGGTCCGTGGGCTTAAGATAGAAGCCTTATACCAGGCTTCCTGGTAGTCAAAATAGTTGTATTGAGAAGGCTGGTATTTTTGAGAAAAGGTTCTGGGCTGATATGGGTTTCCCCATTCTTGTTTAGTGAATAGGCGACTGCCTCTGAGGTTCTGAGTCTGTGTCGACTAAAATAAACTCATAATATTCCTGGGTTTTAAGGGGATTTTGAAATCCTTTGGGTAGGTGGTATTGCATGATTTTTCCATTAATCGAAGGGAAAATTCTGGACAGCTTGGGGGTTTGGTTGTCTCCTATTTCGTCTGGTTCTAAGAGTTTAACGGTAAGAGAGCAATTCTTACTATAATATGGGTTGAACACGGGAGACTTGGAAGGACTAGACCTAGTCTGCTCAGTAGTAGTACTGGGACTAGGAGGCGACCGCTTTAGAGTTGCTTGGGAATAGGTTTGAGAAGGCGAGACTAAGGCTGAATATTGAGGTCTAAGAGGAGAAGAGTTCTGGGTGGAGTTAATACTGAGTATGGGTTACTGAGAGGGATTGGAACTATTGATTTTGCATAGGATGCTTTTGTTCTGGGTCTGTCTGACATCTTGTTCCTGTAAGGAATTCTCGTGTCAGAAAGTCTGGTAAACTATTTTCTGTGCCTTTTAGAAATTCTATTTCAAAATCAAATACTGATAAAATAGCTTGCCATCTGGCAAAAATTTGTTTTGAAACAAGATTTTCAATATCCTTTTCTAAAACTTCTTTGGCTGGTTTGCAATCAATTCTGAGAAGGAATTTTTTGAAATATAAATCCTCTTGGAATTTTTGTATGCATAGGACTATTGACAAAACTTCCTTTTTTACTATGCTATAATTTGTTTGAGCATTAGTCCATATTCCCGAGTGATATCTAACTAATGTTTCTTTGTTATGGGTTTTTTGTTTGAGGATTCCTCCAAATCCTATTTCTGAGGCATCTGTTCTACTATTACTAAGGCTGCCGGGTCTAGTAATTCTAGGCAAGGAAGGTTTTTGACTATAGTTTTTACTTTTTTGACTACTTTGGTATGTTCTTCTGTCCATCCTTTTTCTTTTTTCTAAGCTGAGCGTACAGGGGTTCTAGAGTGATCCTGATATTTGGGATAAAGTCTGAGACATAATTAAGGCATCCTAGAAATCGTTGTAATTGGGTTTTTTCTTTGATTTCATCTGGAAATTTATCTGCGAATTCTATCGACCTTTCTATGGGTTTAATAGTTCCCAAATAAATATAGTGCCCTAGAAATCTGACTTGGTCTGAAAGATTTTGATCTTGGGTGCTGAGATTGCTAGCCCATTTTGTTTTGCTAAATTGTGAAAGAGTCTAATGTGTTTAACATGTTTTTCTAGATCTTCTGAGAAGATAAGGACGTCATCTATATAAACTATTATGAACTGGGTAAATTGATTAAAAATTTCATTCATCATGTTCTGGAATTCGCTAGGGGCATTTTTTAAACCAAAAGGCATTACATTCCATTCGTAATGTCCAAATGGTACAGTGAACGCTGTTTTGTATCTATCTTCTTCAGTTATTTGTATCTGCCAAAATCCTGATTTCATGTCAAACTTGGAAAATATCTTTGCTTATATAGTCTGGATAACAAGTCTTTTTTATTAGGTATGGGATATCTAATCCATTCTAAAACTTTATTCAAAGGTTTATAATTTATGACTAGTCTAGGTGTTCCTCTTTCTAATTCCGAAGCTTTCTGGACATAAAAGGCTGAACATGACCATGGAGACTTGCTTGGTCTAATAAGTCTTTTGTCTAAGAGATCTGCTATCTCCTTTTTACAATATTCTAATAGTTCTAGGTTCATCTGAATTGGTCTGGCCTTTGTCGGGATATTAGTTTCTTTGAAGTCTTTAATATAAGGCAAGCTGACCTGGTGCTTCTTTCTATTCCAGAAGGCTGTAGGGTCTTGGCTGCACAATTCTTTTTCTAATTTTTCTTGGATATCTTTTATTTTAGTTTTCCATGATTCTAGATGTAGTTGTTCTTCTATTCTATTTGTCTTTATTTCTTCTTTAAGTTGTTGTTTTTTATCCTTCAAGGACTGTATCTTTTGGCTGGAATCTTTTAGTTGATTAATTTTTTGAGTTCAACGGGGCTTACGAATTTGAAGGTGACTGGGTTTTCTAAGACATAAGTGGTTATGCCTTTCTTATTAATCTCTAGTCCATAGAGGAGTGTTAGAAATGGTGTACCTAGAATGACTGTTTGGATATCTTTAACTACAATGAAAGTTGTTTTAAAGCAAATGTTGTCTTGGCAGACATGCACATCTGGAATTTTATATTTTACTTTAAGATTTTTACTGTTGGCTGTATAGAGTTTTTCCATGGTTTCTTCATAATATTTTCTAGGAAATAGTTCCTCTGGAATGCAATTCATGTCTGCTCCTGAGTCTACTAAAGCATAGGTTTCCCTAATCTCATTTTTGACTACTAGATTCACTTTAATGTGCCACTTTTGTCTTTCAATTATCGTAGTATGATCTTCTTGTTCTTTTTCTGCTGGTTTTTCTAAAGATTCTTCTTTTCCCTTATTTGATTTTTTTAGATTTTGTATTTTTGACTGTACTTTTTTAATTTCTTGTCTTATTTGTTCGTTTTCTAGTTTAGGTTGTTTCACTAATCTTATTTTGGGGTTTTCTTCTTGTCTGATTGGTTTAGAGTCTCTGTTTCATTTTGTTGGATTGATTCTTTATTGTTACTGTCGGGTTTTTCTTGGTTTAACTCTTCCTTCTAATTGAGGATATTTTAGGGTCTGGTCCTTATAATAATTTCTTTTCTAAGAGAGTTATCTTCTGAATTAATTACTCCCAATGATTTGAAAGGGCGTTGGTCTTGTATTTCTAGCCATTTTAAGTACTTATTCTTGATTTCCTTATTTTGGCATGCTACCTTAAGCCATACAAAGTAAGGAATCTCTAGTCTTAGTTCTTTCATAAAACTATAGTACTCTTGTTTAAGGGTCTCTCTTTCTTCTGTACTTATGGTCTCAAAGAGCCATTTTCTTTTTTCTTTATTTTGTTCTGATAGAAAATCTACCTTGATTGTTCTTTGTTTATTTCATATTCTTTTAAGGCTATAGGTTTATCTTTTAATTGATTAAAAGTTCATTTCTCATAATTTGTCTTAACATGTTTAGGACTTCTTTTGGTTTAGGTTGGGTGTTTAGGATTCATAGTTCTCTAACCTTTAACATTTTAAGCTTCTAAACCTTAGTTAATCTCTTAATTATTTGTTCCACTGCTTTCTAAGGGTTGATGATGAGTCAGGAACACTGCCGGGAACACTGCTGGTCTTACGCTCCTTTCTGCCAGTCTTACGCTTACCAACGACCTCGGTCTCCTGGTCATCATGTCCTAAGAACCTGGTGGATAACTAAGAGGCCCGCTTAACTAAAGTTTTTCCACTTAATATGTTAAGAGCTAGGGAACTATGTTTCCTAACACCCTGTCCCTTTACCGGAAGGGTAAAGTCAGGGTTTAATCTAACTGATTTTTATAACCACAATTTTTTATGTTAAAATTGGTGCTGTGCTTTTGTGCAAAAATTAGATAGCATAATTAAAACTGTAAAACAACTATTGTAAAAATAGTTTTCTTAGATCTAAAAGCTCACGTCTGGCCAGGGGCTCATTACTCCCGTGGGTCATAGACATATTTGCATATGTCCGCTCAGGAGGCGTGATGCTTTTGATTTAAGGAAAAGGAAAAGCATACATAACATGAAAGTGAAATGTATGCAAAAAAGGAGATGCTAAGAGGCTAGACTAGGCTAGACTGCTACCATAACCCCCTTCTCCCCCGGAAAAGAGAATTTTTGCACATAAGCATAAAATAAAGCAGTTGAAAACAAGTTTAAATCTTGCACAGAAATAAACTGGTACTGGATTTCTTAAGTCTAGAGAGACTTACAACTTAAAAGCTTGAAAGCTTTACAACTGAGAGATTACATGAGGTTGGCCCAAGTTGGCCTTGACAGGGTAGCCGGACTCGGCTTTGACTGAGAAAGAGAAGGAAATTAGCCAAACATGGCTCTGATACCATTTCTGAGGCCTGGGATCTGAGTGACTAATTTCTAAGTTGTCTGAAATCTGGGTTGATGAAGTTTGATGAAAGGGTTTGGATGATAGAGGTAGATGATAGAGATGGTTTAAGGCTAAGGATGGTGCTTTGGTAGCCATGGGTGGAGGCTTGGAGGTTTAATGGCTATGGGTGGAGGCTTAGGGATTTTCATGGATGAAGGCTAAGGAGTTGGTGAATGGAAGGGATAAGGGAGGATGAATGTGTAGGAATGAGGATGGGTGGAGGGTTTTATAGATAGTTGGGTCATGGTGGAGGCCTTAGTGGAGAGTGGAGTTTGAGTGGAGGTGAGTGGACCTTGGTGGAGTTGGTGGAGGTGAGTGGAGCTTTGGTGGAGGTTTAGTGGAGCTTGAGTGGGGGTTGAGTGGAGTTTGAGTGGAATCTTGGTGGAGGCTTAGTGGAGCTTAAGTAGGTTCTTGGTGATCATGAATGAGGGTTAGGTGATTATGGTGGAGGTTTAAGGGTTATGAACATGGATGATGGGTAATGATTGTGGATGAGTGCGGATGCTCTCACAGGTTGAGGGCTATCCATTTTATAGACTGGTCTGGACGGACTTCAGACTGGTTGGATCCGGAGTGGTTGGTGCGGACTTCACTTCCTTTGAAATCCGAAAGGTGATCTGACTGGTCTTCAATTATTTCTGTCCTTGGGGACAGCTGGTTGGCTGGCTTTGATAAAGTTTGTCTGTCCTTGGGGACAGCTGGCTGGCTGGCTTTGATAAGGTCTGTCCTTGGGGACAGCTGGCTGGTTGCTTTGATAAAGTCTGTCTGTCCTTGGGGACAGCTGGCTGGCTGGATTCGATAAAGTCTGTCTGTCCTTGGGGACAACTGGCTAGCTGGCTTCTGCGGACTTCAAATAGGTTGAAATCCAGTATTGGTTTTGGGTTTGGGGCAGGACGTCTGGATTTAGGACAGCTGGCTTTGCTATCCTTTGAGCACTGCAGCACATGTGCGGCTGCTCTTGAGTTACTTCCCGTAACAGTGCTCTAATACCAGAAAAGTCCTTCATATGAGTTGGCATATTCTGACTGGCTGTTGCTGCTGTAGCTTCATATGTGTGAGCTGTTGTGGCTGGCTGAGATATAGGTGCCATTGTTGCAATTGCTGAAGTGTTGCTGAAGTGTCATTATCTGGTTGATTGTAGCTGCTGTGCTGGAGGATAAGTCTGAGGAGCGTGCATCTGAGAGGATGCCTTTGGTAGGGCCGAGGAGTCACATGGGTGACCTGATAAGGCTGAGGAGTCATGGGTGACTTGAAGAAGATGAAGAGTCACATACCATGGTAGGGCCGAGGAGTCACATGGGTGACTTTGTTGTGAAGTGTGCCATGATAGTGCTAATGAGACTGGGGGTCTCGTGCGAGACATATGTGACAATAGTATTGCTGGGGTCACATGCGTGTTCTGTGCGATAGGAGTGCTGCTGAAAATAGTGAGACTGGAGTTTTTGGGCCAAAGTTGTGGACTGGATCTGGGTTCTGGTTAAAGCAAGCTGAAAGGTCTGTGGACTATTGGATTGGGAAGCAAGAGGTTTAGTTTTCCATATATGTGGACTGGGTTTGGAATAGTATTGGGCTACAGATAGGCTAAGATGCTGAGTTAGTTTTTGTAGGCTGAAAATCTTTTTTCAAAAATCTTTTAAAATATTCTTTTGGTAAAGCAGGCTTGCTTACTAAGAGTTTTATAAAAACAAGGTTTTATAAAAACCTAAAGTAAGTTGTTTATCTGAAATCTGGGCAGTTATGCCATTTTTATCGATTTCTATTTTATGAAATAGTGTTAAGAATGGCATTCCTACTACAGTTGACTGAACATTTTTGACGACGTGAAAGGGGGTTTCAAGTTGTATGTCATCCTGGCAGACATACGTTTCTGGGTATTTATATTCTACCTGAAGGTTCTTACTGTCTACTGTAAGTATTTTTTCTGAGGTTTCTTCTCCAAAAATTTCAGGGAAAAGTCCTTCTGGGACACAATTTATATCTGCTCCTGAGTCAATTAGGGTGCAAAGTGTTTTGATTTCATTTTTGCTCTTAAGGGTAATGCTGATATACCATCTAAGAGGTTTTATTGCAATTTCGTCTATGTAATCGTTTTCTTGAAGTATTCCTTTTCCCTTGTCTATTTGTATTTCTTCCTCCTTATCTGTTTTTTCTAATTCTTCTATTCTTGACTGAAGTATTCTGATATTTTGTTTTATCTTTTCAATTTCTCGGTTAAGCTTATAAATTGGGTCTGATTTTATTTTTCTTCTCGTTCTTTTTCTTTTATGATCTCTAGAAGGCTGAGAATTCTTTTTTTATTAGGGTAGGGCTGAAATTCCTCTTTAAGTTTTTCTATACATTTTTTTCTTAATCCTGGATCATTCATTTCTTCTACTAGATCAAAAAGAAAATCTTCTTTTCTCATCATATTGATTTTGAGTTTTTCCATGCATCCACATAGATTTATTCCTTCTAAGTAGGATGAAGAAGATCTTTCTGTTTCTGAGGAACTATTTTCTTCAATTAGTTGGATTTGTTCTTCTGGAGTGTTTCCCTCTTCTTCCGAGGAATAATTATCCTCGTTGTTTGAGAGCATAATTTTTACTATTTCTTCTTTTTGTTTATCAGGGATGTCTAATTCCTGAATCTGAGATATTCTACAGTTTCTCTTGTAATGTCCTTCTCTTCCACAACCGAAACATATTGGAGCATTTTCTTGTTTTGGATTAGATTCTCTTTTTCTTTTATTCCATAGGGGAGGCTTTCTGGGGTTCTTACTGTCTGCTGTAAGTATCTTTCTGAGGTTTCTTCTCCAAAATTTTCAGAGAAAAGTCCTTCTGGGACACAATTTATATCTGCTCCTGAGTCAACTTGGGCGCAAAGTGTTTTGATTTCATTTCTAATCTTAAGGGTAATGCTGATATACCATCTAAGAGGTTTTATTGAAATTTCGTCTATGTAGTTTTCTTGAAGTATTCCTTTTCCCTTGTCTATTTGTATTTCTTCTTCCTTATCTGTTTTTTCTAATTCTTCTACTCGTGACTGAAGTATTTTGATATTTTGTTTTATTTGCTCAATTTCTTGGTTAAGCCAATAGATTGGGTCTGATTTTCTTTTTTCTTCTTGTTCTTTTTCTTTAATGATCTCTGGAAGGCTGAGAATTCTTTTTTTATTAGGGTAGGGCTGAAATTCCTCTTTAAGTTTTTCTATACATTTTTTTCTTAATCCTGGATCATTTATTTCTTCTACTAGATCAAAAAGAAAATCTTCTTTTCTCATCATATTGATTTTGAGTTTTTCCATGCATCCACATAGATTTATTCCTTCTAAGTAGGATGAAGAAGATCTTTCTGTTTCTGAGGAACTATTTTCTTTAATTAGTTGGATTTGTTCTTCTGAAGTGTTTTCTTCTTCTTCCGAGGAATAGTTATCCTCGTTGTTGAGAGCATAATTTTTACTATTTCTTCTTTTTGTTTATCAGGGATGTCTAATTCCTGAATCTGAGATATTCTATAGTTTCTCTTGTAATGTCCTTCTCTTCCACAACCAAAACATATTGGAGCATTTTCTTGTTTTGGATTAGATTCTTTTTTTCCTTTATTCCATAGGGGAGGCTTTCTAGGTTTTTGTTTGTTTAGTTTCCTTTTTTCCCATCGTGGGTATTCATTTTGTCTATTGAACCGAGATCTATAGGTTTTGGGGTATACGGTTTTTCTATTGACTTTTTGTTCCTTTTTGAAAGTGGAGTTAAGGCTTCGTATCCGTATTGTTTACAGAAACCTCCTAGTTCTTTTCTTGAAGTTCTTCCTCTTTCTTTAATTTAGACTGGAGCTGTATTTCTGTGCATGTTTTTAAAGCAGTTTGTTGAATGATATTGCTAATGTCTCCATAGGTAACTTTTCCCATATGATATTGCCTCCACATTCTTCTATTAATGCCTCGCTTACCTTTTCTGAGAAAAGTCTGGGTAGTCCTGAAATAAACTTTTCTTTCCAAAAGGGAGAGTTGCAGTCTTCTCTTTCCAATACTCTACAAAGGAAGGTGTCTTTGTACCATCTAAAGTCTTGCATTTTGGAACACTTAAGCTTCATTAAAAGCATTTTGTTATTTTCTTGTTTGCAGTCTCTTGACCCTATGAAATGCCTGTAGATGGCATGGATTAATGTTTCTATAGCATTTGATTCTTCTGTGATTTCTGAAGAGTTTGGTTTTACTAGAATTTTTCTACTATTTAGTATATTGTCTCTGTCTTGTTGTGTAAGATATCTACTCCACCATCCTTCTAACATTCCAGTAAAGCCTTGTATTAAGACTTTTACATTGTTTTCTTCTGAGGTTTTGTTTGCCCTTAGGGCCCCTGCGGCCATGGTCATTTCTCTTAATAGATTCCAAATTTCTCGTTCAGATTTTCCGTCTATATTCCATTCATATATTCCATCGCCATAGTAGATTCTCTATTGAAGCTTTTTCTTTCTTCGAATTGAATGTCTGGGGGTGTAGGTCTAGGATAATAGTCCTTTTGTGTTCTGTAATATGTTTGTCCTTCGGTTTTGATTTTGTTAAGTTGGTCTTGGACTGAAATCATGCCTAGTCTAACTCCCCTGAGTCTGTTTGCCAATTGGTCCACAATCTTATCTTCTCTGGTTCTAAAGCCTGTTGTCCAACTATTGTCTATTTCTAGAATGGGTTCTGCATTTTTATTCTTGAATTATTTTGGAGCCTTCGCCTTCCTTGGTAACATTTTTCTATCTTGTCTAGTTGGTCTGACATGGTATGTAGGAGCTGATTACTGTAATTATTTTGTTGGATTATTTTTCTGAGTTCACTAGTGGTGGCTACTTGTTCTACTTGTTCTTGTTCTGGCTTTAGATACTTGAATGGAGAGGCTACTAGGATCTGGTTTTATATTGGATTTGGCATTCTTCTAATGGGATGTGTCTTGAATTAATTTCTCTATTGTCTGTGGTTTTCCAAATTACTCCTAATGATTTGGCTGGGTATTGGTTATTGGTTTCTCTAGCTCTGAGCCATGTTAAATATCTGTCTTTGATTTCCTTATTTTACATGCTACCTTAAGCCATATAAAGTAAAGAATTTCTAATCTTAACTCGTTTATGCAATTATAATACTCTTGTTTAAGAGACTCTCTTTCCTCTGTATTTATGGTTTCAAAGAGCCATTTTCTTTTTTCTTTGTTTTGTTCTGATAAAAAATCTTCTCTAATTTTCTTTTTATCTATTTCATATTTTGAAATCATATTTAGTTGGTTAGGTATTTCATCTCTCATTTGGGAGTAAGTTGGAGAGTAGTCATTTTCATAGTATAGGTTTGGAATGTTGGGTTCTAGGTCTACACCCTTGAGTTTTAAGTTTCTGGTGCTAATATTGCTAGTCTCTCCGGGTTCTGTCCTAGATGTCCTAGGTGTTCTAAGGCTGTAGGATCTTCTGAAAGTGTAAGTTACATTTCCTTCATCATCTTGGTTGATTTCATGGATTGCTTGATTTTTAGTTACTGATTTTCTAGGGGTTGAACTTGTTCTAGAGTCCAGTTATTCTTAATTTCAACTTCATTCCATTTGTACATCTGAGGTGTCATTGAATGATGTCTTTCATCTGTTGCTAAGAATAACGTTTGGCCTATTGGAGTTCTTTTTATTCCTTTAACATTGATTCTTGTCGTCATTAGCTTATAAACAATCCTATAAACTATGCTAAGTGGTTCAAAGTCTGGATCTATATTTTCATAACCTGAGGCCTTAATATCTATAATTAGAAGGTTTTTGATGGATCTGTCAATTCCTGTGCTAAGGTCTAGATAATTTTCAAATAAATTGGCCCCCAATGGGCGTTGGTGCTGATGATACTAAGTGCTGCATCGTTTGCCTCGCGAAACCTTCCATCTTTCAAGGCAATGAAGATTGGTTTATCTAATCCTAATCTATGGTTTGGAATAATTCCTACTTGGATGGCTGCAATGTGAACATACCCATATTTGGTATCAATAGACTTGAGATCTTCATCTCTGAAGAGTCTAATGCTGGTCTGCCCATTTTCTAGCGTAACAGGAAGACTATGGTCTGCTGTTTTAATCCTATAGTCTTCTGAAAGTTCAAAGGTTCCTATTTTGTAAATTTGTTTGTACTCAACCTTTGGTAGTTATTATTGATCAAGTTTGCTTGGATTCTAGAGGCTGATTGAGTCATCATATTTATTGTTTCATTCTGAAACTGGTCCTGGTCTTTGGACTCATACTTTTCTAATTTTTCTAATAGGTTAGGTTTTCGGGACTTGGTTAATCTTTTGATCATTCCTTCCATTAGTTTGTATTTTTGGTTGGATTCGGGTGTTTTAGGATTCATAGTTCTCTAACCTTTTTAACAGATTAAGCTTCTAAACCTTAGTTAATCTCTTAATTTTTTGTTCTACTGCTTTCTAAGGGTTGATGATGAGTCAGGAACACTGCCGGGAACATTGCTGGTCTTACGCTCCTTTCTGCCAGTCTTACACTTACCAACGACCTCGGTCTCCCGATCATCATGTCCTAAGAACCTGGTTGAAAACTAAGAGGCCCGCTTAACTAAAGTTTTTCCACTTAATATGTTAAGAGCTAGGGAACTATGTTTCCTAACACCCTGTCCCTTTACCGGAAGGGTAAGTCAGGGTTTAATCTAACTGATTTTTATAACCACAATTTTTTATGCTAAGAATTGGTGCTGTGCTTTTGTGCAAAAATTTAATAGCATAATTTAAAACTGTAAAACAACTATTGTAAAAATAGTTTTCTTAGATCTGAAAGCTCACGTCTGGCCAGGGGCTCATTACTCCCGTGGGTCATAGACATATTTGCATATGTCCGCTCAAGAGGCGTGATGCGTCTGATTTAAGGAAAAGGAAAAGCATACTGAAAATAATATAATGCTTGCATGAAATAAAAAGGAGAAATGTATGCATAAAAAGGAGAGGCTAGACTGCTACTGCCATGCCCCCTTCTCCTCCGGAAAAGAGAATTTTTGCACATAAGCATAAAATAAAGCAGCTGAAATACTGGTGAAAATAAGTTAAATCTGCACAGAAATGAACAACTGGTACTGGATTTCTTAAGTCTGGAGAGACTTACAACTTAAAAGCTTGAAAGCTTACAACTGAGAGATTACATGAGGTTGGCCCAAGTTGGCCTTGACAGGGTAGCCGGACTCGGCTTTGACTGAGGAAGAAGGAAATTAGCCAAACAAGGCTCTAATACCATTTTGTGAGGGCCTGGGATCTGAGTGACTAATTTCTAAGTTAAAGAATAGAAGACTGGAAACTGAGACTGGGAACTGATGAAGGTGTTTAGGGATGAAGGTAGGTGCTTGGATGATGGAAGGCTAAGGATGAAGAGTGGTTGGCCATGGGTGGTGAGGTTAGAGAGGTTTAGTAACTATGGGTGGAGGCTTAAGGATTTTCATGGTTGAAGGCTAAGGAGTTCTCGGGTGAATGGAAGGAATAAGGGAGGAGTGAATGTGTGAAGGTATGAGGATGGGTGGAGGGTTTTATAGATAGCTTGGAGGAAGTGGAGGCCTTAGTGGAGAGGGGAGTGGAGTTTGAGTGGAGGTGAGTGGACCTTGGTGGAGTACGGGTGGAGGTGAGTGGAGCTTTGGTGGAGCTTGAGTGGGGTTAAGTGGAGTTGAGTGGAATCTTGGTGGAGGTTTAAGAGTCATGAACATGGATGATGGGTAATGATTGTGGATGAGTGCGGATGGTTCTCACAGGTTGAGGGCTATCCGTTTTATAGACTGGTTTATTTTTAGTCATGAACTTCTTAATTTTATACTTTGAATAGGCGACTGCCTCTGAGTTCTGTTCTGATGTATGGGTTATTTTGGCTGAGTCTGTGTTGACTAAAATAAACTCATAATATTCCTGGGTTTTAAGGGGACTTTGAAATCCTTTGGGTAATTGGTATTGCATGATTTTTCCATTAATCGAAGGGAAAATCCTGGACAGCTTAGGGATTTGGTTGTCTCCTATTTCGTCTGGTTCTAAGAGTTTAATGGTAAGGGAGCAATTCTTACTATAATATGGGTTGAACACAGGAGACTTGGATGGACTAGACCTAGTTTGCTCAGTAGTAGTACTGGGACTAGGAGGCGACCGCTTTAGAGTTGCTTGGGAATAGGTTTGAGAAGGCGAGACTAAGGCTGAATATTGAGGTCTAAGAGGGAGAAAAGTTCTGGATGGAGTCAATACTGAGTATGGATTACTGAGAGGGATTGGAACTATTGATTTTGCATAGGATGCTTTTGTTCTGGGTCTGTCTGACATCTTGTTCCTGTAAGGAATTCTCGTGTCAGAAAGTCTGGTAAACTATTTTCTGTGCCTTTTAGAAATTCTATTTCAAAATCAAATACTGATAAAATGGCTTGCCATCTGGCAAAATTTGTTTTGAAACAAGATTTTCAATATCCTTTTCTAAAACTTCTTTGGCTGGTTTGCAATAAATTCTGAGAAGGAATTTTTTGAAATATAAATCCTCTTGGAATTTTTGTATGCATAGGACTATTGACAAAACTTCCTTTTTTACTATGCTATAATTTGTTTGAGCATTAGTCCATATTCCCGAGTGATATCTGACCAATGTTTCTTTGTTATGGGTTTTTTGTTTGAGAATTCCTCCAAATCCAATTTCTGAGGCATATGTCTCTACTATTACTAAGGCTGCTAGGTCTAGTAATTCTAAGCAAGGAAGGTTTTTGACTATAGTTTTTACTTTTTGACTACTTGGGTATGTTCTTCTGTCCATCCTTTTTCTTTTTTCTAAGCTGAGCGTACAGGGGTTCTAGAGTGATCCTGATATTTGGATAAAGTCTGAGACATAATTAAGGCATCCTAGAAATCTTTGTAACTGGGTTTTTTCTTTGATTTCATCTGAAAATTTATCTGCGAATTCTATCGACCTTTCTATGGGTTTGATAGTTCCCTGATAAATATAGTGTCCTAGAATCTGACTTTGGTCTGGAAGATTTTGATCTTGGGTGCTGAGATTGCTAGCCCATTTTGTTTTGCTAAATTGTGAAAGAGTCTAATGTGTTTAACATGCTTTTCTAGATCTTCTGAGAAGATAAGGACATCGTCTATATAAACTATTATGAACTGGGTAAATTGATTAAAATTTCATTCATCATGTTCTGGAATTCGCTAGGGGCATTTTTTAAACCAAAAGGCATTACATTCCATTCGTAATGTCCAAATGGTACAGTGAACGCTGTTTTGTATCTATCTTCTTCAGTTATTTGTATCTGCTAGAATCCTGATTTAATATCAAACTTGGAAAATATTTTTGCTTTATATAGTCTGGATAACAAGTCTTGTTTATTAGGTATGTGATATCTAATTCATTCTAAAACTTTATTCAAAGGTTTATAATTTATGACTAGTCTAGGTGTTCCTCTTTCTAATTCCGAAGCTTTCTGGACATAAAAGGCTGAACATGACCATGGAGACTTGCTTGGTCTAATAAGTCTTTTGTCTAAGAGATCTGCTATCTCCTTTTTACAATATTCTAATAGTTCTAGGTTCATCTGAATTGGTCTGGCCTTTGTCGGGATATTAGTTTCTTTAAAGTTTTAATATAAGGCAAGCTGACCTGGTGCTTCTTTCTATTCCAGAAGGCTGTAGGGTCTTGGCTACACAATTCTTTTTCTAATTTTTCTTGGATATCTTTTATTTTAGTTTTCCATGATTCTAGATGTAGTTGTTCTTCTATTCTATTTATCTTTATTTCTTCCTTAAGTTGTTGTTTTTTATCCTTTAAGGACTGTATCTTTGGCTGGAATCTTTTAGTTGATTAATCTTTTTAAGTTCAACGGGGCTTACGAATTTGAAGGTGACTGGGCTTTCTAAGACATAGGTGGTTATGCCTTTCTTATTAATCTCTAGTTCATAGAGGAGTGTTAGAAACGGTGTACCCAGAATGACTGTTTGGATGTCTTTAACTATAATGAAAGTTGTTTTAAAGCAAATGTTGTCTATATTTAACCCATTCAATGCTGGCATTAGGAATTGGCACATCTGGAATTTTATATTTTACTTTAAAATTTTTACTGTTGGCTGTATAGAGTTTTTCCATGGTTTCTTCATAATATTTTCTAGGAAATAGTTCTTCTGGAATGCAATTCATGTCTGCTCCTGAGTCTACTAAAGCATAGGTTTCCCTAATCTCATTTTTTACTACTAGATTCACTTTAATGTGCCACTTTTGTCTTTCAACTATCGTAGTATGATCTTCTTGTTCTTTTTCTACTGGTCCTTCTTCTAAGGATTCTTCTTTTCCCTTATTTGATTTTTTTAGATTTTATATTTTTGACTGTACTTTTTAATTTCTTGTCTTATTTGTTCGTTTTCTAGTTTAGGTTGTTTAACTAATCTTATTTTGGGGTTTTCTTCTTGTCTGATTGGTCTTAGCATCTCTGTTTCATTTTGTCGGATTGATTCTTTATTGTTACTGTCGGGTTTTTCTTGGTTTGACTGTCTTCCTTCTAATTGAGGATATTTTAGGGTATGGTCCTTATAATAATTTCTTCTTCTAAGAGAATTATCTTCTGAATTAATTACTCCCAATGATTTGAAAGGGCGTTGGTCTTGTATTTCTAGCCATTTTAAGTACTTATTCTTGATTTTCTTATTTTGGCATGCTACCTTAAGCCATACAAAGTAAGGAATCTCTAGTCTTAGTTTTTTCATACAACTATAATACTCTTGTTTAAGGGTCTCTCTTTCTTCTGTATTTATGGTCTCAAAGAGCCATTCTCTTTTTTCTTTATTTTGTTCTGATAGAAAATCTGCCTTGATCTGTTCTTTGTTTATTTTATATTCTTTTAAGGCTATGGGTTTGTCTTTTAATTGATTAAAAAGTTCATTTCTCATAATTTGTCTTAATATGTTTAGGACTTCTTTTGGTTTAGGTTCGGGTGTTTAGGATTCATAGTTCTCTAATCCTTTAACATTTTAAGCTTCTAAACCTTAGTTAATCTCTTGATTATTTGTTCCACTGCTTTCTAAGGGTTGATAATGAGTCAGGAACACTGCTGGTCTTACGCTCCTTTCTGCCAGTCTTACGCTTACCAACGACCTCGGTCTCCTGGTCATCATGTCCTAAGAACCTGGTGGATAACTAAGAGGCCCGCTTAACTAAAGTTTTTCCACTTAATATGCTAAGAGTTAAGGAACTATGTTTCCTAACACCCTGTCCCTTTACCGGAAGGGTAAAGTCAGGGTTTAATCTAACTGATTTTTATAACCACAATTTTTATGCTAAGAATTGGTGTTGTGCTTTTGTGCAAAAATTAAATAGCATAATTTAAAACTGTAAAACAACTATTGTAAAAATAGTTTTCTTAGATCTGAAAGCTCACGTCTGGCCAGGGCTCATTACTCCCGTGGGTCATAGACATATTTGCATATGTCCGCTCAGGAGGCGTGACACCAGGTTCTTAGGACATGATGATCGAGAGACCGAGGTCGTTGGTAAGCATAAGACTGGCAGAAAGGAGCGTAAGACCAGCAGTGTTCCCGCAGTGTTCCTGACTCATCATCAACCCTTAGAATACAGTGGACCAAATAATTAAGAGATTAACTAAGGTTTAGAAGCTTAATCTGTTAAAAAGGTAGAGAACTATGAATCCTAAACACCCGAACCTAAACCAAAAGAAGTCCTAAACATGTTAAGACAAATTATGAGAAATGAACTTTTTAATCAATTAAAAAACAAACCCATAATCTCAAAAGAATATGAAATAAACAAAGATCAGATCAAGGCAGATTTTCTATCAGAACAAAATAAAGAAAAAGAAAATGGCTCTTTGAAACCATAAACACAGAAGAAAGAGAGACCCTTAAACAAGAGTATTATAATTGTATGAATGAACTAAGACTAGAGATTCCTTACTTTATATGGCTTAAGGTAGCATGCAAAAATTAGGAAATCAAAAATAAATACCTAAAGTGGCTAGAAATACAAGACCAACGTCCTTTCAAATCATGGGAGTAATTAATTCAGAAGATAACTCTCTTAGGAGAAGAAGTTATTGTAAGGATCAGACCCCGAAATATCCTCAAGGAAGACAGTCAAACCAAGAAAAACCTGACAGTAACAATAAAGAATCAATCCAACAAAATGAAACAGAGACTCTAAGACCAATCAGACAAGAAGAAAACCCCAAAATAAGATTAGTTAAACAACCTAAACTAGAAAACAAACAAATAAGAAAAGAAATTAAAAAAGTACAATCAAAAATATAAAATCTAAAAAAATCAAATAAAGAAAAAGAAAAATCCTTAGAAAAAGGACCAGCAGAAAAAGAAAACATACTACGATAGTTGAAAGACAAAAATGGCACATTAAGGTGAATCTAGTAATAAAGAATGAGATTAGAGAAACATATGCTTTAGTAGACTCAGGAGCAGACATGAATTGCATTCCAGAGGAACTATTTCCTAGAAAATATTATGAAGAAACTATGGAAAAACTCTATACAGCTAATAGTAAAAATCTTAAAGTAAAATAGAAAATTCCAGATGTACATGTCTGCCAAGACAACATTTGCTTTAAAACAACTTTCATCGTACTTAAGATATCCAAACAGTTATCCTAGGAACACCATTTCTAACGCTCCTCTATGAAATAGATATTAATAAGAAAGGCATAACCACCTATGTCTTAGAGAACCCAGTCACCTTCAAGTTTGTAAGCCCCGTCGAACTCAAAAAGATTAATCAACTAAAAGATTCCAGCCAAAAGATACAGTCCCTGAAGGATAGAAAACAACAACTTAAAGAAGAAATAAAGACAAATAGAATAGAAGAACAACTACAGCTAGAATCATGGAAAACTAAAATAAAAGATATCCAAGAAAAATTAGATAAAGAATTGTGCAGCCAAGACCCTACAGCCTTCTGGAATAGGAAAAAGCACCAGGTTAGCTTACCTTATATTAAAGACTTCAAAGAAACTAATATCCCGACAAAGGCCAGACCAATTCAGATGAACCTAGAACTATTAGAATATTATAAAAAGGAGATAAAGATCTCTTAGGCAAAAGACTTATTAGACCAAGCAAGTCTCCATGGTCATGTTCAGCCTTTTATGTCCAGAAAGCTTCGGAATTAGAAAGAGGAACACCTAGACTAGTCATAAATTATAAACCTTTGAATAAAGTTTAGAATGGATTAGATATCCCATACCTAATAAAAAGACTTGTTATCCAGATTATATAAAGCAAAAATATTTTTCAAATTTGATATGAAATCAGGATTCTGGCAGATACAAATAACTGAAGAAGAGTGGGTACAGCTCAGAATACTCTGGGTATGGATAGGCTTCAAGGTTGATGAGGTTCATAAGGTTTCCGAGTTCTAAATAAAGGCTATGAACGATAGAGCTCATCTTTGGGTGGCTATGGCTGGTTATAGGGGTTTTTTCATTTTGTGAAATGGCTATGGATGATAGGTTTATGATAAGTGTATGCAGGCAAATGAGGAGTGGACTTGGTAGCTGAAAGTTTGGATCAAGGATGTGTGGATAGGTGGTTGAAGGCGGATGGAGGACCTGCCGAATGAGGAGGAGGTTCCCTCCTTTTATAGCTGAGGGAAGGCTATCTTGGTCAATTATTGGGGAGCAATAATGGAGATGCAGACAATAAGAATAATTATTGGGGGACAAGAAGAACGATGATTTGATGGCACAAGGCTGGGAAGGACAATGATGAGGGAGGCAACGGGTACAATTATTGGTGGAGTGGGATCATGGAGGTATAATGATTTAAAGTATAGCCGGGAGACAGGAATGATGATGATTTGATGGCACGAGGTCGGGAAGGACAATGGGTACAATTATTGGTGGAGTGGGACCATGGAGGTACAATGATTTAAGGTGTAGCTGCCAGAACACTTTGAAACTCATAAATTCCATACTTGAAAAATATCCCTACCTACTACCTATCTTCCAGAAAGTCATGGATAATGCAACCTGGACCATAATGGGAATCGAAGAATATGACAACCAGTTCATTGACTACAGACTGATTAGAGAAAGACTGTAATCAAAATCTCTGAAGACAGTTTCATGTAAAAAATCTTTATCAGCTTTTATCTTATGTAAAACTTCAGCTTTTAAGTATGTTTTATCGGTGTTTGTATAAGTCCTTATATCAGTGTTTATCAGTTTTATATAAGACGTCAGTGCTTTGTTATCAATAAATCTTCAGTTGTTATAAAAAGATTTAGCTTTCCCTAAATATTACTGTTCATAATTACTAATTTTTACTGTTCATTTTTACTGTTCATTTTACTATTCATCGCACTTTGTTATTTTTATGGAATTTTCATCTCTATCTCATTCCGCACCCAAATGGTATCAGAGCCATGTTAGATCTCCACGCACACACACACACACACAACAGTGTCAAGTCTAATAAATCCAAAAGTATCTCGCCTCCTGAGCGGGTATACGAACGTACAATTATGACCCATGGGAGTAATGAGCTACGGCCAGACGAGACTTTTGAGATTTAAGAAACTCAATCGCCTTAATCAACATTTATAGTTCTTACTAGAAAAAGTCAGAATCTTAGAGTTCACTAGCCTCCTATCTTTAATCTCAATAGTCTTAGAGCAATGGTTGAAATTTTAATTAAGTTGTTCAATAGGCTATTAGGGAGAAACGTTGGTAAGCGTGAGTCCATTGGTAAGCGTAAGGCCAGCAAAAGAACGTAAGACTGGCGGTGTTCCCATCATCCCTATGTGCCAAAATGAATAGCATAATTAAAAGATTAACCAGAACTCAAAGACTAGATGAGATTGAAAGTTAGAAGATAGTGAAACCCGAGATCAAGACTTTTATCCAGAAGAAACCATTAATGTATTAAATAGATCAGTATCAGCAACGGAAATTGATATAACAAATAAAAAAATTTCAACAATTAAATATAACCAGATATATAAGAAAGGAAGCTTTAGCCTCTTTGAGGAACGAAGGGTTAAAATCGCATAACATGATCTAGACATTAAACTAGGGAATGGACAAACCTATATTTATAATATTAAAAGATAATCGCTTCAACGATGCAGAAGATGTAATTCTTAGTGCCATTAGTACCAATGTTAGTTGGGGACCTATTTACTTTGAAAAATATCCCAACCTAAGTCTAGCCATAGACGAAGCCATTAAAGACTCCTTAGTCTTAGACATAAAGGTAGCAGGATACGAAAATATAAAACCAGAATTTAAACCTCTAAGTATTGTCTATAGAATAAGTTATAAGATGATGAAAACCCGAGTCAATGCTAAAGGAATAAGAAAATCACCTACAAGAAAAACCCTTTTTAGCAACAGATGAGAGACATCAGTCGATAGTACCCCAAATGAGTGATTGGAAAAGGGTAAGAATTGAAAGCAATTGGACTTTAGAAAAAACTCAGCCTCCTAGAAGGTCAGTCAAAGAAAATAGAATAATAAATGAAATAACCCAAGATGATAAAGGAACGGTCAGATATAATTTTAGAAGATCCTATAGCATGAGAAATCCCGGTTCAGAAGTAGGAGAAACTAGCCTAAGGAACTTAAAACTCAAAGGAGTTGATCTAGAATCAAATGTCCCGAGTTTATTTTATGAAGAAGCAAATTATTCTCCAACCTATTCTCAGATGAGAGAAGATACCCCAAACCAATTAAATACGATAAAAAGAAAATTTGAGATTAATAAAGAAAGTATCAGAAAAGATTTTAAAGCAAAACATAATAAGGAAAAGGTTGACTGGCTGTGGAAAGTAACCAGCCCAAAGAAAGAGAAGAATTAAAACAAGAATACTATAGTTTTATGAATGCCCTAGAATTAGAAATCCCTTATTTCACGTGGCTTGAAGAAGGATGTAAAAATAAGAAAATTACAAGCAAATACCCTTTTAAGTCTTTAGGAGTAATTTGGAAAACCATAGAAAATAAGGAAATAAACTCAGAATACATCCCTTTAGATGAATGTCAGATTAATTATAGAAATCAAATAGTTATAGCCTCTCCATTCAAAGCCATCAAACCAGAAAATGACAGTCACCCAGCAACCAGTAATGAGATTAGAAAAATAGCACAACAAAACAATTATAGCAATCAAACCCTACATACAATATCGGGACAACTGAATAAGATAGAAAAGACTCTTGAACAAAAAGTCCAAAATCCAAAAGTAGATCAAATTATAAAAATACAAAAGCCTCTTTTCCAGACAGATAACAGCTGGGAAAAAGGATTTAAAAATAAAGAAGACCTAATAATAGATAAACTAAAAGGAATTAGACTAAATATGATATCATCACAAGAATCTAAAAATCGAATAAACAAGATAAAAGATGAAGGACAAACATACTATAAAACACAGAAAGATTATTATCCTAGACCAACTCCCCCAGATATCCAATTTGAAGAAAGGAAAAGTTTTAGAAGAGAGGCCTATACTAGCGGAGTAGTTTATGAATGGAACTTAGATGGGATGTCAGAAAGAGAAATCTGGAATCTCTTAAGAGAAATGAATATGGTTGTAGGAGCCCTACGAGCTCAAGTACAACCGAGAAATATACCCTTAGGATTCTAGTCCAAGGATTCACCGGACAATTAGAGGATGGTGGAATAGGTATTTAAAACCTGCAGAAAGAGACTTCATAATAAATAGCACTAAAATTGTGGTTAAATCAGAGTCTACCGAGACATCGGAAGAACCCAATTGGGTAGACACTCTACTCCATGCAATATACAGACAGTTCATAGGAACAAAAGACGTAAAATAAGAAAAAACCGAATGCTTCTAATGAAACTTAGATGTCCTAAAATGCAAGACTTCAGATGGTATAGGGACGTTTTCCTATGTCGAGTCCTTGAGAGGGAAGATTGCAGTTCTCCCTTTTGGAAAGAAAAATTCATATCAGGATTACCAAACCTATTCTCAGAAAAGGTTAGTGAAGCCTTAACAGAAAAATACCAAGGCGAAATTAACTGGGACCATGTCACCTATGGAAATATCATTGAAATAATTAATACAACAACACTAAAAATGTGCACAGAAATGAAACTCCAATCTAAGTTAAAAAGAAATGAAATTACAACCAAAAAAGAATTAGGAGGATTTTGTAAACAATACGGATACGAAGTATTAGTACCCCCTTCTAAGAAAAAGAGGAAAGATAAAAGAAAGAAAATCCAACATACTCTAGAAATAGATCAAATAAACGGAAGAATTTTCCTAGTAAAGAAAAAGGGAAATTCAGAGACAAAAATTCAAGGAAGCTCCTAAGAAAAGGTATAACACCAATCAAAAAAAATAACAACTGCTATAGATGTGGAAAAAAGGGCCACTTTAGCAAGAATTGTAAAAAATATAAAATATCCCAAATCCAAGGAATGGATATTCCAGAAAACCAAAAGAAAAAATACTAGAATTAATGTTATCAGAAAGTGAAGAAAGTTACCCTTCAGACCTAGAAGATAGTTCAGAATATGAAAAGATCAACCTAATAGAAGAAAATGAGGAAGAGAGTTCCTCTGATGAAGAAGGAACTTCCTTAGAAAACATAGATGAAATAGCCTTATGTGGTTGTACTAAAAATCTTAAAATTAATATGATTAACAGCAAAAGAAGCGATCTACTCATAGATCTAATAGAAAAGGCAAATGATCCGGAATTAAGAAAAAATTACATAGAGGAACTCAAAAAAGAATTGCAACCTAAAGCTAAAAAGAAGTCTCAAGCCTATCAGAAATAATTAAACAAAAGGAACAAGAAGAAAAACTTAAAACAGACCCAATCCATCAACTTCAAATAGAAGTCAAACAAATCAAAATAGAAATTAAGAGCAGAAATAGAAGAGTTGAAAAATCCAAATAAAGAAATTCTTCAAGAAGAAGAAAGTGAACAAGACAGTTATCTAAATAAAATCACAACTGTAAAAGTCCAGAGATGGAACGCAGAGTTAGACTAGTAGTAGGAGAAGAAACTAGAAGTATATGCCTTAGTTGACTCCGGAGCAGACATGAACTGTATACCAAAAGGATTATTTCCGAAAAAATATTATGAAGAAACCACTGAGAATCTTTATACAGCTAACAATGAGAGCCTCAAGGTCAAATATAAAATATCAGACGTACAGATTTGCCAAGATGATATTTGTTTTAAAACAACATTTATGATAGCCAAAGACATTCAAACCTTTGTTCTTGGAACACCATTCATAACCCTTCTTTATCCTATGAAAATCGATGAAGGAGGAATATCAACCTATGTTTCCGAAGATAGAGAGATCACTTTCAAATTTGTAAACCCTACGAAAACCAAAGAAATTAATTTGTTGAAAGACCTTAGTATTCAAAAAATACAGACCTTGAAATATAAGGAGCAACAACTATCAGATCTTAAAGAGGAAATCAAAATAACTAAAATAGAAAAACAATTACAAGAAGATTTTTGGAAAAAAAAATAGAAGAAATTCAAGGAAATTAGAAAAAGAATTATGCAGTCAAAATCCTACGGCCTTTTGGGATAGACAAAAACACCAGGTTAGTCTACCTTACATTAAAAATTTTAAAGAAATAAATATTCCAACTAAATCTAGACCTATTCAGATGAACGCAGAATTGTTAGAATATTGTAAAAAGGAAATATCAGATCTCTTAGACCAAAAACTTATAAGACAAGTAAATCTCCTTGGTCATGCTCAGCCTTTTATGTTCAAAAGGCCTCAGAATTAGAAAGGGGAACTCCCAGATTAGTCATCAATTATAACCTCTAAATAAGGTCTTAGAATGGATTAGGTATCCTATACCTAACAAAAAGACCTTTTATCCAGACTCTATAAAACAAAAATATTCTCTAAGTTTGACATGAAATCAGGATTTTGGCAAATACAGATAAAGGAAACAGATAGGTATAAACAGCCTTTACAGTACCTTTGGGCATTACGAATGGAATGTGATGCCCTTTGGACTTAAAAACGCCCCAAGCGAATTCCAAAACATGATGAATACAATATTTAACTCAGAATCACACTTCATAATAGTTTACATCGATGACGTACTAATCTTTCAGAAGACTTAAGACAACATGTCAAACACATCAGACAGTTTCATAATCTAGCAAAAAAATGGACTAGTAATTTCAGCCCCTAAGATTAAAATCTTTCAAACTAAAATAAGATTTTTAGGACATTACATATATCATGGTACTATTAAACCTATTGATAGATCTGTAGAATTTGCAGACAAATTTTCAGACGAAATTAGAGAAAAATCCAATTACAAAGATTTCTAGGATGCCTTAACTATGTAGCAGACTTTGTCCCAAACTTAAGGATCACCTAGAACCTTTGTATGCTCAACTTAGAAAAAGAAAACAAATTGGACAGAAGAACAAACTCAGGTAGTCAGAAAAGTAAAAACATTAGTCAAAAAACTTCCCTGCCTAAACTTACTAAATCCAGCAGCATTAGTTATTGTAGAAACAGACGCCTCAGACATAGGATTCGGAGGAATCCTTAAACAAAGAATTAATAATAAGGAAACCTTAGTCAGATACCATTCAGGAATCTGGACCAATGCACAGATAAATTATAGTACAATAAAAAGGAAGTTTTATCAATTGTATCATGCATTCAAAAATTTCAAGAAGATTTATATTTCAAAAAATTTCTTCTCAGAATTGATTGCAAATCAGCAAAAGATATTTTAGAAAAAGATGTTGAAAATATCGTTTCCAAACAAATTTTTGCAAGATGGCAAACTATTTTATCGGTATTTGATTTCGAAATAGAATTTATAAAAGGAACAGAAAATAGCCTACCAGACTTTCTAACCAGAGAATTCCTTACAGGAACAAAATGTCAGAAAAGCCCAGATCCAAAGCCTCCTACGCCAAGCCCATGACCTTAGTACCCTTTAGAAGCCTCCTACGCCAAGCCCATGACCTTAGTACCCCTTAAAACTATTACTCCTATTAAAAACAAGTATTCAGTCCTTGCCTCATCTTCCCAAAGTTACTCTCAGGCCACTCAGAAATGGTCACCTCCTAGCCCAAATCAAACCAAGCCCAGTCCACCAAGTCCTGGTGTGGCAGACCAAGTCCGTCCAGACAACCTCCGGTTAACCCATACATTTCAAAAAATTGCTCTTGACAGTAAAACTGTTAGAAAAGGATGAACTAAGTGACCAACAGATTCCCAGACTATCCAGAATATTTCTTCGGTAAATGGCAAAATAATCCAATATCATTTACCTACCGGATATGAAATACCCTTGAAATCCCAAGAGTATTATGAGTTCATTTTGGTAGACTCAGATTCTGCAGAAATAACCCATACTCCAGAACCCAATTCAGAAGCAATAGCTTATTCAAAATGCAAAATCCTAAAGTTCATCACCAAAGAAGAATGGGGAAATCCTTATCAGTCCAAAACATTCTCCCAATATATTCACCCACACAATACAACTATTTTGATTACCAAGAAGCCTGGTTCAAAGCCTTCTACCTTAAGCCCACAAATCACAGTTGGTTTTTCAGCTTCTGCCAAAAATTCAACAAGAAAATTCCAAATTGGGTCCACAACTGGTGGATCTACTTTGGATTGACTAAAGACATATTACCAGAGAAATACAACACTCATGGGACTATTTCCAAGACAACCTCAGCACAGCCACTTATGGAAACAAATCCATCATGTTCTCAGTCGAATTCCAAGTTCCATGGATCTTAGGATGGGATTTTACAATCAGCAAGACTCTAGACCATCAATATCCACCCATCCTGGAACACAGGTTCAGAATCAAATGGTGGAAAAAACTTCCAGTCAGGAGAAAGACTACTAATAAGCAATATCAGATTATGGATTATTACTTATAACAATCCTCAGCAATTTCCAAAGCCAGAAAAAGCTCAGTCTCTCCAGCAACAGGTAAGCCTCCCAACAAAAAAGAATTAAAGAAAAAACTATTAGAAGAACTATCCCAACTTGGAGACTCAGACAACGAAGAAGACATTGGATCATCACAGTCAGATCCAACAACAACAATGCAGTTTGCACAAGACCCCTATGAGGATTATAACATCATATAATCATCATAAGGAAGATAACAAGGCCTTCCAGATAGGCTTTGTCCAAGCACAGCCCAGTTCATTCAGTCCAACCTGCCGATCCCAATGGCAGCCAGAAGATAACAGGCCTTCCAGATAGGCTTTGTCCAAGCATAGCCCAGTTCATTCAGTCCAACCTGCCGATCCCAATGGCAGCCCAAGTCCAGCAACAAATTACCAGACAAACAGTATCTCCGGCTCAGCAATCACAATCTTCAACAATCGACATGTGAAGCTCCAGTAACCCAGTCAGACTTTTTTTTTTTGACCATTGAGAGAACTGTCCTGAAAAAGGTCACAAATGCAGCCGAACATGTGCTGCAGTGCTCGTCAAATGCCCTGAACCACTATACCTTTTGGGCGCGAATCCCAGCTACACCTTAAATCATTGTACCTCCATGGTCTCACTCCACCAATAATTGTACCCGTTGTCCTTCCCGACCTCGTGCCATCAATTCATCCTTCCTGTCTCCCGGCTACACTTTAAATCATTGTACCTCCATGGTCCCACTCCACCAATAATTGTACCCGTTGCCTCCCTCATCATTGTCCTTCCCGGCCTTGTGCCATCAAATCATCGTCCTTCTTGTCCCCCAATAATTATTCTTATTGTCTGCATCTCCATTATTGCTCACCAACAATTGACCAAGATAGCCTTCCCTCAGCTATAAAAGGAGGAAACCTCCTCCTCATTCGGCAGGTCCTCCATCCGCCTTCAACCACCTATCCACACATCCTTGATCCAAACTTTCAGCTACCAAGTCCACTCCTCATTCGCCTGCATACACTTACCATAAACCTATCATCCACAGCCATTTCACAAAATGAAAAAACCCCTATAACCAGCCATAGCCACCCAAAGATGAGCTCTATCGCTCATAGCCTTTATTTAGAACTCGGAAACCTTATGAACCTCATCAACCTTGAAGCCTATCCATACCCAGAGTATTCTGAGCTATACCCACTCTTTGGAGAACTTATGGACCTAGCAACCCATGTCATCTTCTACCTTGAAGAATACGAGCCCTTTCCAAGCCTTAACCTGATAGACCAACCAGAGCTCAACCTGACACCATAAACCTTGGAAACCATGACCCCTTCCATGAAGAAAGTCCTCCAAGAATGCCAGAACACCTTGAAACTCATAAATTCCATACTTGAAAAATATCCCTACCTACTACCTGTCTTTCAGAAAGTCATAGATAATGCAACAGACTGATTAGAGGAAGACTGTAATCAAAATCTCTGAAGACAGTTTCATGTAAAAAATCTTTTATCAGCTTTTATCTTATATAAAACTTCAGCTTTTAAGTAATATTTTTATCGGTGTTTGTATAAGTCCTTATATCAGTGTTTATCAATTTTATGTAAGACGTCAGTGCTTTGTTATCAATAAATCTTCAGTTGTTATAAAAAGATTTAGTGATCATAGAATTTAATGCCTAACATTAATTTTCACCAAACGTTGGATTTAGCCATGACTCTTTGGTTTTCACCGAACGTCGGATTTAGCCACGTCTCTTTGGTTTTCATCGAACGTCGGATTTAGCCACGTCTCTTTAGTTTTCACCGAACGTCGGCGTCTCTTCGCTTTTACCAAACGACAGAATTCTTAATGTCAGAATTCAATGTTAAGGCTAAATTGAGACTATAAATAGAGGGCATTCCCTTACCAGAAAACACAGAATAACAATACATGATATGTCGTGGATTGTAATTCTAAAAGGTTGAATAAAAATCCTGGTGATTCTGGTGTTAGCGGAAGCGTGGTGGATCTTAGAGGAAGATTCAAGTGGAAGGATTCAAGATCAGCAAAGCTGTTTTTCCATGAGCTAGCACTTTCGGAAATCCGATCATTCGGGGCTTCGCATGGACGATATTAGAGGCCGGACGATTGAACGGCTGCAGAGCAATAAGGATTTACCTACTGTTCTTAAGGTAAGCGATTTGATCCCTAGATCTTAAGGCATACTTCAAGATAAGTAGTATGACTAGTCATCTTGAAGATCAAGATATGATCTTGATATTTTTATTTATATGCATATTTGGATCAATCGATCCTATACAAGGCAAAGATATGATCTTGATGCATGTTAGATAGATTAGTATGTAATCTTTAAAATTCCGCATTGATAATGTTATCAAAATTTTAAAATATGCATGCCTCGGGGATTGTTTCTCCCTACACTAGGTTCTTATTTCACAGGTTTAAAACACATATAATACTCTACTATCATATCATAGCTAAGTATTAAACATTGCCCTACTAGCTCAAAATAAAATTTCTAGTGCTAAATGAGAAACCCACTTACCTTAGCAAATTACTCTTTAATTGGTACTCAATTCCAGTGTTTTGGCTCCTTGGAACAACCCTCTAACATAGGTCATCATTATAGACACACCGACTTTAGGATCACCTACATGCTAGGTTTCCCTGAAACTTTGCATGCATGCATGCTTTAACCTCTAATGTCACATAATTTTCTTCCACCTTTTCTCTATTTAGGGCAAACAGGAAATCATCTCATCTATAATACTCTATGAAAAATCTATGCTATATTGGGTTTTAGGAAAGTGTTGGCCCAGATGGCAACCCAAGAGGGGGGGGGTGAATTGGGTTCTTAAAAATTTAAGACTTTTTGAAATGTTTTAAACAATTAACTCAAGATGTGCAAGTGAAAGAAATTAACTTATAAGCAATGCACAAACAGAAATATAAGAGAGATAGAGTGAGAGACAAATGGCACGGCAAACACAAGGTTTTATAGAGGTTCGGCGCAACCAGCACCTACGTCCACTCTCAAGATTCACTTGGGTCCACACTATAATCACCCTAGATTACAGCAGAGTTGTTTTACAATCTCACAACTCGAACTTGTTGTTTTCCCGGGCGCACAACGAACCCAGCTAGTTTTCAAGGGCTCACCAGCACAAAAAACCCTAACCCAAGCTTAACCAAGCTTGAACCGAGGTAAAACTACCTCCTCTAGTTCAATCCTCCAGATTGAACTAGGCACAAACAAAATAAGTATTGTTTTTGAAATTACAAAGCTCCTCAATGAGCAAATATACAAGTTAAGAATAACAAGGTTTAGAAAAGCCTGATTTGTAGATAGGTTGGCTTTTGAGCTTTTCTTCTTTTCTTCTTCTTCTTGCTGGATTGAATCAAGCCTCAGCTCCGATTCTTCACAGTTGAAGTAGTTGAGAAGAGTTGAAAAGCAAGAAATGAATCTCTTTCTCCAAGTTGGGAAATCCGCCAAGACTTTGATTTGAACGCTTTGGATTCCTCTGAGCTTTTGGAGTGGAGTGGATTTGAGCTAGAAGGTTTTCCTCTTAAGATTCAAGCTCTCAGATTTTTGAAATGGGATTTGTCTATCTCAGATTTCTCTCTTTTTCTTTCTATTTTTCCGTTCTTTTTTTTAACAATAGACTTCCCTTTTTATAGATTTCTTTCACACCATTTTTGGAAGAAAACTATCCGTTGGAGTGTACCTTGTATCAAAATATATCCGTTAGAAATAAGGTAAAATAGAAATATTACCGTTAGAGCTGATCTGGCAACTTGATTTTTCGTTCCAGGTGGGTTGGAGTCGACTCTAACTTTTCTGGAGTCGGCTCTAGCTCGAGGCATCTCAGAACGGTATTTCTGGAGTCGTCTCTGGCTTTTCTGGGGTCGACAAGAAACTTTTTCAGAGTCGACTCTAACTTACCCGGAGTCGACTCTAGGTCGGGGCCAGAAAAATCGACTTTCTGCTTCTTCTGTGAGAGTCGACTCTAACAATCTCGGAGTCGACTCTAACTTCCGTGCCAGTTCCGGAGTCGGCTCTGTGATTCTCGGAGTCGACTCTAATGTCTGCAATTCTTACCTAGACATTAGATTCGATCCAGAACACTATATAACTCCTGATTTTGATCATTCAATAGTCTATAATCTGAAACACTGAATCAAATCATCAGAGCCTTCAAGAGTTATACTCAAATAGTTTTGTTAATCATCAAAATCATCAATTGGGTCAACAATCTCCCCCTTTTGATGATAATAAAAACTTTGAGTATATGCATTCAAAAATTCAATCAAACTAAGGATTATAGTCATTTTGAAACTTAAAACATTTGAAATTAAGGTTTTGATGCCAATGTTCAATGTAAACTTTAAAATTGTACATTAGTTCAATATAATCCATCAATTATGAATATTTAATCTTAATGTACAAAAAATTGCAAATGAGCTTTTTGTTAAGCTCCCCTGCAATGAGTAGCTCCCCCTATATATAGCATCAAATTTTAACTGATTAACATTTCAAGTCATTTTGCATAAACAATTAATTCTCCCCCTTTCTTTCTTTCTTATGCATATATAACCATTTCTTCCTTCATTAAAATTTTCAAGTCTTTGCATATTCAATATTCATATTCAATCTTTCTTTGCATACAACCTTCTTTCATTAAACCTTTGCATTTATATAACCATCTCAACCATCTCTCCCCCTTTTTGTTATCAGAAATAAGGAGAGTATTAGATAAAGAAAGTTATATAAAAATTGTAGACTTAATAA
Source organism: Calamus simplicifolius (assembly GCA_900491605.1). Taxonomy (NCBI): domain Eukaryota; kingdom Viridiplantae; phylum Streptophyta; class Magnoliopsida; order Arecales; family Arecaceae; genus Calamus; species Calamus simplicifolius. The sequence continues at coordinate 240,119 of UESW01002320.1, forward strand.
AGCATGGGGATCCAAGCAATCAATATTTGAAAATGTGAAATTGCATTTCATAAGCAAGAACCATTACATTAGTTGATTCATTTACATTTCAAAATGAAATACATTAGATATTCAAAAACTTCATAAGTACAAACTATCAAACTCAAATCAAGGTCAGATGTGTTTGAATACAATCTTCTTCAGATGACCTATTATTTCCATTACATCATCCTTTTGTGATTTCTTAAAGTTTCAAGGCAAGCTTCGATTTGAGAGACTGCAAGGTCAATATCCTTCTTCAATTGACCAGTTGCATGAACATACGATCCTGATCCATCGGCAATGCCTTCCATCCTTTCGAAGATCTTGTTAAGCTCAGCACCAAAGGATTCAACAGAACTGCCTAAGGTAAAGGATAGCATGTCCAGTCTCGAATTTAGTTCTTCCTTCAACTGATTAAAGTCTTCTTTTAATTTAGAAATTTCTTGAGATCTCTGACTATCATACTCAGCAAGCAAACCTCTTAACTGATCAAGTTGTTCATCAGAGAATCTCCAGAATTTGTTATAGGCTGATGTGGAGGTGAGGGAATAGAACTAGGACCGGCCTCTGAAGGTCCAGCTGAAGAAGGTCCCGCAATAGATGGATCAGGGACAGATGGTCCCTCAGTGGATGGTCCCGGGACATCTTCTACTCTGGTTTCCTCTGCCCTTTCTCTCTCTGCTCTTTCCTCTCTTCCTCCCTTCATCCAAACACCATTTACTTTCTTGAAGCCCATCCGATGAATAGTAGATATGCTATAATAATCAGTGTGTCTCAGTTTTCTTAAAGGTTCATTTTCCATAATGAGCACACCTTGGCTTCTAAAGACTAGTGTCAGAATCATACCGTATGGCAGTGTTGATCTCTTCTTTGTAGCTGCCTCTGCCATGTATCCAATCATCATGCCAGCTAAATTGACTGGCCTTCCAGTTATTATGCAGTCCATTAACAACACGTCTCGCTCCGAGACATACTCGAATCTACCATTTTTAGAAATAAGATTCTTCCACAGATATTATGCAGTAATCTGAGTTCTAGATTCAACTGATTTGCAAGAATTTCTTCAAACTCAGTCACATCTCTCCCTAGCATTTTTGTTAGTGCCCCACTTCTATCCTCATGTTGATATTCCATCAACCGATAGTGGGCATTTCTAATAAGTTTCCAAGAATCTCAGAGGTAATTGTCACTCTTGTTCCTCTTACAATACTTATTAATCCACCTTCTCCTCTGCTTAATCCGTTGTAAAACTCTCTTACTAAAGCAGGATAAGTGGGTATCAAGTGAGCAAATTTTTTCCCATCCCATTTCCTTCAAATTTCTTCCAATAGAGAAACCTTCCGATTCAAATAAATCAAAGTTCACTTTTTCTCCCAGTGGTAATGGTCTTACCGGCTAAATGGTCAACCTTTGGTGAAGATGGTGAAGAGGGGAATCCTCTTGAGTGGCCGAAGAGGAAGAAGGCGAGGGTTGCCTCCGAACAGTGCGTCTCTTCGTTGGAACGGATGCTCCACCGACGAATCCGCGCCTCTTAGGTGCCATTGAGAAGATTGGAAGATTAATCAAGGGTTTTGAGTAGATTGGGGAAGTTGGAAAGGCTTTGGAGTTCTTTGGATAGGTTTTGGAGACGAATGAAATGATTGGGGGTCGACTCCGCCTTTTTATTTTTGACCTAGCTCGACTTAGAGTCGACTCCCGAAAATCTGGGTGTCGGCTCCGAACCAGAAAATCTGTCAGCGCTCATATTAGAGTCGGCTCTACAAAAGCCAGAGTCGGCTCTAATCGCTTAGACAGAACATCAAAAACTCAGGTGTCGACTCCACAAACTGTCAGAGTCGACTCTAACAGTTCCAGAGATAAAAAATTAAGTTTCAAGGATTTGAAACTATTCAAATTAATCATCAAATTATAGATTAATGTTCTTTAGCAATTGGGGAAACAATGAATCAAGATCTAGATAGATTTCCTTATTGAAATATCAAGATTTTTCAAGAAATGATGAAATCTAGATAGATGTCCTTAAGAGTTTCAGAAAACTATTCCAAAGGATCACAAACTCCTAATTCTCCTCTAAGATAACAAAATCTCTCTTCACTTAAGGGTTTTGTTAATATATCTGCAAGTTGTTCTTCAGTATCACATAATCAAGACAAATTTCATTATTGGCTACATGTTCTCTTATAAAGTGATATCTTATTTCAATATGCTTTGTTCTTGAATGTTGAATTGGATTTTTAGTTAGATTTATTGCACTTGTATTATCACATCTTATAGGTGTCTTATCAAGTGTGATACCATAGTCTTCAAGTTGTCTCTTAATCCATAGGATTTGAGCACAGCAACTTCCAGCTGCAACATATTCTGCTTCAGCAGTAGATAATGCAACCGAATTTTGCTTTTTGCTAAACCATGAGATTAAGTTACTTCCTAAAATTGGCATGCACCACTTGTGCTTTTTCTATCTAACTTGCATCCAGCATAATCAGAATCAGAGTATGCAATTAGATTTAATGTGGAGTCTCTAGAATACCATAAACCTACATTTTTTGTTCCACTTAATATCTTAGTATTCTTTTAACAGCTATTAAGTGTGATTCTTTAGGTTCTGATTGAAATCTAGCACATAAACATACAGAAAACATAATATCTGGTCTACTTGCGGTTAATAAAGAAGGGATCCGATAATACCTCGATAATACTTTTGATCAACCTTTTTACCTTCTTCATCTTTGTCCAGCTTGCATGAAGGACTCATTGGTGTTCCGAGGGGTTTAATTGATTCCATACCAAATTTCTTTAAAATCTCTCTTGTGTACTTTGTTTGGTTGATAAAGATCCCTCTTTGCTTTGTTTGATTTGGAGTCCAAGGAAGAAGTTGAGTTCTCCCATCATGCTCATTTCAAATTCTCCCTGCATTAACTTAGCAAATTCTTGACATAGAGAATCGTTAGTAGCACCAAAAATAATGTCATCAACGTATATTTGTACTACAAGTAAATCTTTACTTTTCTTTTCAAAATAATGTTTTATCAACATTTCCTCTTGTGAAATCATTTTCAATTAAAAATTTACTTAGTCTATCATACCAAGCTCTAGGTGCTTGTTTCAAACCATATAAGCTTTGTGCAATTTAAAAACGTGATTTGAAAATTCATGATCTTCAAAACCTGGTGGTTGTTCAACATAAACTTCTTCATTTATAAATCCATTTAAAAATGCGCTTTTACATCCATTTGAAATAAGTTAAAATTCATATGACATGCAAATGCAAGTAATAGTCTAATGGCTTCTAATCTAGCTACTGGTGCAAAGGTTTCATCAAAATCAATACCTTCTTCTTGATTATATCCTTTTGCAACAATCTAGCTTTGTTTCTAATTACTATGCCATTTTCATCTAGTTTATTTCTAAAATCCATTTTGATCCTATTACTGAATGATTTTTAGGTCTTTCAACTAATGTCCATACATTATTTCTGTAAATTGATTTAATTCTTCTTGCATTGCTAACATCCAATTATTATCTTTTTCAGCTTCTTCAATAGTTTTAGGTTCAATTTGTGATACAAATGCAAGATGATTACTAATATTTCTCATATATGATCTAGTTCTTATTCCTTGAGATGGATCACCTATAATCAATTCCTTGGGATGACTATGAGCATATCTCCAATCTCTTGGAAGATCTATATCATTATGATCAATATTGACATCATCGTCCTTATGTGAATCATCATCTTTAGCTTCTTGCTCATGATCTGAAGATACTTCAATATTAAGTTTTTCAAGATTTTTCAATTATGTTTGTATCTTCCTCATCATCAAGCTTTTCAGAACTAGATGCTAAAGACTCATCGAAAACTATATGAATGGATTCTTCA